>JAWDHC010000145.1:0-71539 GCA_036172615.1 Curvularia verruculosa | reverse complement strand
CGGTGGGGTGTGTCCGACTCGGTTGGGTGTCCGACTCGCTTGTGAACCACGTTATGTATTGTGGCTTGTCAAATTTCGTCTAAGAATCAGCTTGAACGCTTATCGCTCTTTGAGCTGATAATATTTACTCAAGTGTATTATTACATCAAGAGTATAAGCGCTTTATCTAAAGTTTCTGTATGTTGCGAAAAGAGCCTAGGATAAGCCTGGGTGGCAGTTGCCACCACACTCGACGGTGTCCCTGGATACGAGAACCACGGTCGCTGCCACCAAGTTGTCGATTCTCAGGCCACTCAAGTTAGTATTAGCAACCGTCCTATCTACTCTGAAAGTCTGCGTATCTAAGCAGGGAAGTCTTTATCCTTTCATAGATATCCCCCTCGTATATAGGGTAAAGGAGGAAGTCCGCAAAATTCAACGCATACCTCTGTCATTTAAGAGAAATCGATAGGCATCTGTCCATATTTGATGCTACAATTACTGCTGCAGTTGACACCTCTACATCCGTGCGTGGTAGAATGAATTCCCCAGCCGGCTTCTCTGCTAACTTCGAGCATCTCTTTGTTGACTTGTCATGCTCCAGCCCGTCTGGCGTATATGCTGCATAATGGGTAGCATCATTGTATAGCTTTGTGAGATCTTTGATATCCTCTTCAGTCAAAAGGCGTTGATATATACTGTTGAAGCGATGATCATGATTGTATGGCGCCTGTCAGAGAACGAGGACGCTTTACATCCTTGATATACGACATTACAATGTTTTAATACTGCTTTTATCTAGGCGACAGCTAGAGACCTGCCTAGAAGGCGGAGGCGTCAAGATCAGATCAGCCTATTATGTTCGTAAATTCGATAGCACCAGTAACTAATCTGCGATGAATTGAGGAGTTATACGTAATTGCTATTGGGTTAAGAGTGAACGATTGAATCTATATGAAGCTTCAGCCATTTTGGGTGATAATACATGCGTCATTGTCCGAAGCTCTCCCCTTTAACATTCACTTAGCACACCCAAAAACACATGAATGCGACTGAGCCTGTCAAAGAATGTCGCAGCTAGAGCAACACACAATAGCCCATGTACAAACACAGTGGGTAAAATTGGAATCGAGCTGTTTATGGCGGTGACACATGGAGTTTGAGCTACCACAAAGATTACACGTATGTATTCACGAAAAGAGGATTAAAGTGCTAGAAGGGCCTATATAAATTGTCCTTCTAGAATGATCTAAACCTATACGTGTGACGCGACTTCATTGTAGATAACTCGATATTCAATTACTGCGATGATGATATTTTGAGACTATAGAGGATAGCGCGTTCGATGAGGCCATATCCCAATGGATTCGCAGGTCGATGCAAGAACTACTGAAACCAATGGCCTCGCTAGTGAATGGTTAGATTGTGAACTGGCTAGGAGACTTGAAGATGACAGCACTTCCTACGAATTCGCTGTCAGTCTTTTGAAAATTGTAAGTCATAGCTGGGCTGTATTTATTCTTTAAAGAGTGGTCTCTTTTCAGCTGATCATTGCAGTACAGGATCTTTAGGCTCTTGTTGGGCAATATTGGAACATCACTATAGACAGATCTAGCGCTAACCTAATGGAGCTATCCCTTATGAGACGAGGATCCTGCGTGCATGAAAGATATTGCATTAGTTTTTGATGATATCTGTTTGCATTTGATTGCTTTGAGACCTGTCGCAAATACCTTGGCCGAAAATGAGCATGATGAGATAGCCATGGAATAGTATAAGCAGAGCTTAGGTCAGGTAGGAAACGAACTCAATAAAATAAAGACAAGTTTGATATACTCGCATTTGATTATCCGAATCTTCACTGGGGCCATATGGGGAGAGGCCAGACCTGATCAAGTTAAGCAAACCCAATCTGAGAGAGCGAATGCCATTTCTGAAATCAAACCATTAAGAAAAATGGTAAGTTGAAAACAATGGTTTCGACAGCGAAGATGAGATAGACTGCTGCTGGAATTTCCAAGATGCATATAAGATGTTCCAAGCAACGACATGTTCAAATCTCCAACAAACAATCGACCATAGCATGCTTGAAAAATGGGTATTGCTATGGTAGCCCAGGAGGTCTTGAATGATACCTTTGAGTTTCGTCTTACCTATTTCATAGGTGCTAAAGACTTGGATTATTTGGTCTGCTTTTGACTGTTGGCAAAATTGTTGGCATTAGTGGTGGCCTTGAAAGAGAAGCTTAGATCTCGTTTTTTGCTGTATTAGTCTACCCTCGATATAACCGTGTTGCAAGGAGATGTTATCCATGAAAACTCTCAATCTTTAGATGATGGAAATCACGTATCATATGAAAGTTCCCAGGAAGGAAGTGAGGCAATGAGCGGCAGTGATAGCGACTATGGAAATGGCCAGATGACGAAACACAATTACTAGAGTGACCTTTCCGGAGCCGGCAGAAGTATGGAAAAAACTTTGGACAAGCAGGATGGTATTGTATACATCTTAGGGTAGCCAAGTTAAACTTCTTCAATATGTTCAATCCGGTGTTCATCAACGGAAACCTTAAGATCAACGATTTTGAATCTAATATAGCCCGCTCTTGCCTGTAATTATATGTAAAACTCGAGTTAATAGCCTTTATTGTATCTCACCAACAAAATAGGGGTTTTTGCTCTATCTTCCGAAGAAAACAAACCGAAACTTTTGAATTCTGTACTTAAAACAGAGACCGAAAGAAAAGATCAAGAAGATTTACTAATGAACTCCGAAGTCTGGATGTTGTCATAATATCTGTGTTAGACCATAGAATTGAGGTCCTAGGAGTAGGTTTGATATTGAACTTCATACTGCTGATAGTAGAGGATAGTGTTACTGGTAAGGATTGTTAAGAGCTCTTCACTGGACTATTTCCTCTCACAAGAGACATGACACCTTCTCGCATTCGACAGACACATGGAAGGTATCAATGCATAAGAGTAGTATATTGTTCAAAAATTCAATGAATAGATATCTGTTGTCAATTCTTGAAAAGACTTTCTATATTATCGAATGATGGAGAGATCTATAGATCCGGTCACCGAATTCTTATTACAATGCTAACAACAGTTTTCAATCCAAGATTCTACGAAGGCACCCTATCTAGCCCTCTACTGACAATACGTTGTCCAACTGAAATATTGGCTATTATCGAAACATCGGTTCCATCCACCGGACAGCGAGCCTGCAGTATCTGGGTTTGTTCTGCAGTCTCTTGTCTTAAACAGCAAGACTATGAAATGCTGGTTAGATTATCTACGCGAAAAGTGCTGCTTTGAAACAATATTAATATACGTACCTGTGCAACCCTTCTTTTGCCAGAAGACCTGCATACTATTTCCACGAAGCTGCTTGCATTCGGAGGCGCCTGTCGTGGCAGCGGCTTGGATGCTGTCATCTACCTTCGAGACGGCACATTTGCTATCCTCCCAGGTGCCAATTATAGCAGCGGTATTGTCGCGGGCGATGATGGAATCAGTTGGTGCGGATACAGAGACCGATGGTAGGGTTGCCGCAACAGCGATCATTGGCAAAATGTTGAATCTCATGGCTTCGAAGGCTTTGAAAGGGTGCTTGATGTGTAGATGAGGATGCTTATGAGAATGCTTTTGAGAATGCTTGCGGGAGTGTTTGTGAGGATGCTTGTGAGAATGTTTAATGGTACTCTTGACAGAGCATTATTTATACAAATGAGGTCGGGAGGTAAAATAATGATGGAATGTCAAGGGTCTGAGAAAAATCCAGAAATAGCACTAGGGCTAGGACACAGTGGGTACAGCTGAGGCTGAGGATTGTAACGTGCGTACATATGTAGGAGCAGTCTAGACCTGGTCCTAGCACCACGGCTGAATTCTGGCCTTGTACAACTAGTACACCGCAGCAATAAGAGCAATGCGAAGGAGATTCTGCTTGGCGAGTGCTCAATTATCATGCGCGTGATCACTTCATGATTTTCATCACTTAAGTTGAAACTTAACCAGAATGTAGACTTCAATTTCTCAATTTCCTCTCAACCACAGTGAGCACTATGCATGAGTGGCATGCAGTCAATTGTCATTCAAAATAGCTGTTTGAGAATAGTAAAGTAGCCGAAATTCGCAAATCGAATGATCACGACAGAATATTTCCCGTTTTAGTACTAGTGTGGTTTAGTGTCAGCTGAGCCTCGCTTCATCGGCGACATCTTGTCAAGAGGCCGACAACCAGTCCCGCTCTGGTCTCAGCAGCTCATCTAATAGTTTCCACTTGCTGTAACTAGGCAAAGAGAAACCTGATTTGATGTTCTTGTTTAGGCTGTGCTGGTTATCCCCATTCAAACATCAGTCTTGTGCATGGGTCAGAATCCGTTTGATCCCCATTAGGCATTAAATTTTCTGATAGTCACACAATTTAACTCCTACCCCTACCTGTGGTTTGTGCGACCCCTACCTAGGATTCGACAACGCATAGACTGATTGTAAGACGACATTGTTAGCGAAATATCTATACTAGTGTGTATATGACGATTCAAAACTATATAAAGAGAAGTCTTTCATTTCAAGTCTCCTCCCACACACTTAATACAACAAACTCTCCAATCAACCACTTTACGATCACATATAAGCCATCCCGGTCTTCATAATGCGTTTTGCAATTGTTCCTGCCCTTGCCCTTGCCCTCTTTGGAGGGCTCACAGCAGCCGACTGCTGTAAGAATGGCCTGAACTACTGCGGTACTGGTCTTCTCAACAAGGGTGAGCTGCTCTATGTTATATTATTACATATAATTTATCGTACTAACTACCTTCCTTCTACATGATAGGCAACTATTACGGAGAGATTGAAACCGCTCTTAGGGCGGCCGGCTTGCCAACATCACCGGATTATGTGCGTAACACTCTGTACTACTGTCGTGGCTGCACCGACACCCCGGTCGTCACATTCTGTGGTGCTGGACGATGCCACGATGGAGGATCAGGAAAAAGCGACTATTGCGGATAAATTGCGTAGCACAACGCCAAGGTATGCTCTGACGGCTTACACCGCTACTTGTTCACTATACTAATACATTTGTCTTGTTTTCACAGGGGACGGCTGCATGGACGTTTCAAGAGGTCTTCATACACTGGAAAAATCATGTTCTATTTTAGTCTTACGCACTAGCTATTTTTTAACACTCTTAGTGCACCATCTATATAGGTCTTGGTAAAGAGTAATGCCTGTATAAGATATGTTGATAGAGTTTTAGAAACTTGAATATGTTCACAGTTGTATATTTATGAACCGATTATTCTACCACTATACTATTGTTGCCCACTTATTTGTATTGTTCATCGTATCAACAATATTTGACATTATAGTTCCAGGTGCCATAGGTATCGTCTAGTAACATTGCAAATCAACACATCTACTCCATGCCTGAAACTTCGTTTTTACTTTTGCCGTTTTCTATCATGTATTCTCATACAAACGAGCCGAAAGTTGGCTTCTTCGATCCTCGAACAAGAGAAGTGATTGAACTGCTTCCTGAGAACATTATCTCAAATTTTTCTAGAATGCAATTGATTGTTTCGTCTTGTTGGTTTCAAACTATTCTCAGCAACGTGAGCATTCGATGTATCAATCTTAGAGACATTGTGGTCCCAATCATAGAGCGATAGCAGACCGCCAACTCCTGGTTGATTTTAGTTTTGAAAAGTTTAAAAGCTGACACTACAAGCAGCAGTTAAACTATGCACAGTTGCTGGGTATATCTGCCGAACATAACAAGATTGTTTCAAACTATAACTTATTCGCTTCCAGAACCGCTCTCCACTGAGTTGCCAGAGCTTCACCTACAGCCTCTTCTAAACTCTCAGCATCCCGCCCTATCTCTCCATGCTCAAAAACATGCATAGGGCCCAGCCTATCATCTTGCTGCCGATACGGCACCCACGGCAGCTTTCCATAACAGAAGTCGAGCCATGCAGCCCGAATCTGCGCCACGTTGCATGCATGAGGCTTTTGCAGTTGCTCTGATATAAGATCCGGCGCGACATCAAAGAGAAACACGTCATTCACAGCGTGATTGGCTCGCCCAAACGACCAGGCCCACTTTTCGTAAGGATTCTTGCAGCGAATCTCATAAAGCAGGACGTTAGCGGGATGGGACGCAGCTATGTGTAAGGGCGGAATCCTGAAAGCCATATCGGCCAAGAGATCTGCCCACTTGTACATTGCAGAGGAAGGGTGTTCAAGAGCTGAGCTGATATCGTACGCTTCCACGACACTGGGATAAGCATCTGGGAATTTTTCCGGAGAAACAATCATGCCGTTCGAAGATGCGAGATCGAATATTGTTGTACGCATCCGGTCATCGGGTGCCGGCCTCATTGAAGGGATATCGTCAATGAGCAGCAATTGTGTCAGATCGGCCTACAAATTAGCGTTAGCATACATACATGGCCTCTATATCTCCAAAGAGTATAGCATGCCTCAAAGTCGCAAGCTCCTATCATGAGATCTGGTGCAACTCCATTTTCATAAACACTACAAACATCATGCACAGTTGCGCCCGGTATCCAGTCGCCATCGATATATGGGTGCCATATGCCAGCCATAATCGGTTTGATGAATTCTGAAACGGCAACAGACTGAAGGAGGGAGACTGGATCTTTCAAAAGATCTTCTTTCTGGCTAATATGCCTAGACATATACGCGGCGAATCTTTCCTGCTGGTAAGACATGGACATGGGGCCGATGCCTGTTAATGTCCCACTTGCCAAAATTGCTCTTTTGAATTTCCGAGCTGGAAAGATACTCAAATAATGTGCCGAACTACCGCCAGCACTAGTGCCTTGAATTGTTATATTTTCAGCATCACCACCAAATCCGGGTATGAACTGGCTGCACCATTTCAGTGCCTGTCGTTGATCGTGAAGCCCGTAGTTACCGACTGGCTCACCATGTTCCTTGTTGAAAGCCGCAAGCTCATTAGATGCGAGAAATCCTAGTGGACCCAAGCGGTAATTACAAGTAACAACTACAATCGGCTGGTTGCGTGCTATACTTGCGCGTACAAGGTTCGTCGCATCGTAGATCTCGCGGCCAGCAAGTTGAATGGACTGGCTTCCACCAACAAATGCGCCGCCGTGGATAAAAAAAAGAACAGGAAGGCTCTGTGAAATGTCATTTTCAAGAACAGATCGGTGTGTCGTGATGTTGAGATTGAGACAGTTGAATTCGTCCTGTGGAGGCGCAGGCAGTTGTGGGATATCTTCTGGCAACGGTCCATCCCAGTAGGAAGGGAATGGTAGTACTGGTTGGGGACAATATGGGCTATCACCATGTCAAAACTTGTGAATATACTCTTTCGTTCTCAAGACTAGCTTACCCTGATTTCGTGGCATCAAATGGCCGTTGTGGTAGGGCTTCCAAAAGACGCGCCTGACGAAACCGCGCAGCTATGGTAGCAAATGGGATGCCTCGAAATTGAACGATGTCGTCTCCTCTCGGGAGCCCGATTAGTTTCCCAAGGTCTTTATGTTCGAACTCGTATCTTGAAAATGAATGGACAGCATCACGACTTGCAGCGGTCATGGTGGCAATCGATCTTGAAGAGCTTTGGTTGGTAGAACGGCCACTCGCGACAGTTTAGCCGTAGGCAAGAGGTTCGTGAATATACACACAGCACACAGCACACACACAATGTACAGGAGCTGCTGATCCAAGTATAGGACTGGCTTTTGTACGATGTGTCACAAGTGCAACAGTCCTGTGATCAGGCCGTAATTCGGCACTTCTGTTTGCCCGCTACTTTGGGTGTGGGTGGAAGATTCCAGGCCGCGCTATACCCAAAAGGGACAATCCCCGCCAACGAATGAACAGACTTCGCGCGCGCAACCAGCCTCCGCACTATCCTGCAAATCCTGAGACCAGGGCGATTAGCAGTCTTTCCCGTCCCCGGAAAAATGCCTCATGCCGTCTGGCTCCAACTCGGTGGCGGCTTAGTCCATATCCGCCACGCTTCCATGTGCCGACCCTTTCAATGTTCAGCCTGGGGAAAACCTGGGGAAAGTGTAAACGCAGACCAATCATAAATAAACAAACGATCCACTGCCAGTATTGAAAGCTGATCCAACGCAACCCCTTATCCTCAAATTCTTTTATTACGCATCTCACTTGTAAACCATGGAGGCATCATCCGTTGTCGATGCAACGCACATTGCGGTGCAGCGTCGACCTTGGACTTCGCACATCGTCCGCAACCCACGATTGGTCTTCTCCAGTTTCATACTTGCGTTGGTATTCTTCACTTTCGGCTTCGATGGCTCCGTCATGGGTGGTATTCTCGCCATGCCCCCTTTTGTTCAGCAATTTGGAACTGGCAAAAGCCCCAAGGGCCCTGTCCTTACGTCTACCGATATCAGTGTTATGACAGCTGTTCCCACTACTGGATGTCTTCTTGGACTCCCTCTTGCAGCATATTGCGGCGATAGGTGGGGGCGACGCAAGACTCTCATCTTTGGATGTGTCTTGAGTGCCGTGTCCGCAGCGATCCAGACGGCTTCCTTCGGTATGGCACAGCTCGTCATTGGGCGCTGGCTTGCCAATGCAGCAATCTTCCTTTTCATCGTAATGGGGTCGACATTCCTGGCTGAGATTGCACCCGACGAGCTACGCGGAGTTCTTATTGGATTGTCCATCGTCACTATCGACTCCGCAGCAGTGCTATCCAACGGGATTAACTGGGCTGTCAGTACCGACATGAGCCAATTCGCATTCCGGTTCCCCATGGGCTTACAAATCGCCTTCCCCGTCGTTCTCGTTATTGGTTTTCTCTTCGTAGATGATTCGCCAACCTTTTACCTGACTCGGAGTGAAGACTCACGAGCGCTCAAGAGCCTCCGAATGGTACGGAAGGGGTATAATGACCAGGAAATCGAGGCTGAATTTGCCGCATTGAAGGCACAAGCGGCACTGAGAGCAAACGACGTCGAAGTGCCATGGACACACATTTTCAAGGGAGTCAATCTTCGCCGCACGTTGTTAGCACTTAGTATCGCCAACATGCAACAGCTCTCCGGCATTGTTTTTGCTACCAACTATGCCGTCATATTCCTAGCTACCATCGGCAGCAGTATCAGTCCGTTTCTTCTGGCCTTGGCAACCTCAATTCTTGCCTTTGGTGGCGCTATAACTGGTCTCTTTGTCGTGGATGCGGTTGGTCGACGCCCACTGGCGCTGACTACTTTCGTCATCTTGTTTTTTATCAACTTGGTCATTGGTGTATTGGGTTTCACCGACTACCTCCATAACCAAAAGCTTAGCCAGACTATCGCCGCGTTCTGTTGCTTGTTTGCGTTCTTTTTCGCTGCAGGCTTCGGACCGCTGACATATGTCGTCTCGGGAGAGATGCCAACTGCTCGCCTACGGAACAAGACGAGCGCTTTTTCTTTCTTCGTGTTGGCCTGCTTCTCAACTGCTGTTCAATATATCATGCCATACATCGCCAACGCTCCGTAAGGTCTTCTATTGGCTGCTGTCCAGCCTTTGTGTTTTCGGAAAGACGCTGACAATGGATTAGTGCTCATCTTGGACCCAAGACGTATCTCATTTTTGCAGGCTGGATGTTTGGATGCATCATTGTAACTTTCTTCTGGTTCCCTGAGACCAAAGGACGTACCCCAGCTGAGCTGGATGAAATGTTCGAGGCACGCATTCCAGCGCGGCAATTCAAAAGTAAGTAATTATCTAATAAGCAGAAGTGAAAAAAACAGACGTACAAGTTCCCATGCTGACTGGTACCCCAGATTATGTGTGCAGTGTGAGCATCCAAAACTTCATGAGTGAAGATAAGGCTGGGTTGAAAGTCACACATACTGAGAAGCTATAAGCTAATCCTCATTGCCGTGAAACAATTTGAAACGGACATACGTTTGCCGAACTGTATGTAGTAGAAGCCGACGCCCCGTAATTTTGTCTTCTACAAGTCTTGTCTGTAAATGTCTCCAATAACAAACATCATGATAGTCCGCGGAATTCATTATTCAAGAATGCTATAACACATTATGTTGCTTTTATTTCGCCCTCAACCCTCGTATTTGCTCTGTCATTCTCGTCCAATTCATTGAAGCTTTGGCACGCAACCATGAGGTAACAAATTGCTCATATGCATGTTCATCAAAAGGGCCTTTATTGCCCTTTAGTCAAGATCCAAATCACAAAGCGTTCGCATATACGGCTTCAGGTACGGATGCTTTCCACCGCGAAATGAGGCAAATATGACGAGAAACCGATTAACAATATCAGATAAACATGGAGTACTTGTTGAGCTCACAACATCCTCAACCCAAGGATGTTCGTCTCCATCGTCGAGAGAAGTATTAACAATTGTTCCCGATGACCACGTTTCTACGATGTCCTGACTGGACATTGAATGATTTAGGTGAGTTTGTGCAAGAAAATCTCCTCTTGGTTGTGCTGTTTTGATCGCACTTGTCACAATGTCGTAGAGCTTCTCGACCTTTGAGGTTTCAGTCACACTGATCAAATTCGATGACTTTTGGCTGATACATACCATTCCGATCCCATGGCATTCCAATGATACCATTTCAAGAGATTCGCAGGTCTCAATACTATCACGTGCTATTGTCAACGCGTAGTCGGGCTTCATCTGGGCTAGCGAATTTTCCCTATGCAAAAACCCGTGTCGAGAGCCGAGATCCCAAAGAATGTGACAAATCCAATGTCTGGTAATGAGTATGTCTGCTCGTTGAGCATCATTTGGTAATTCCCGCATGGGCATGGGTGCTGTATAACGTTGCAAAAGCGTAGAGATAGCCCTTGCTGAAACATGACGAGGTTGTGATTCTTCCCAGCATTGGTTTCTCCAACATTTGACGAATGCCGAATCGACGAAGTCTATCAGGTCCACCATACAGCTTAGGCTCGCTACCGCCTTTTCATCTTGCTGACCTGAGGTCAAAGATAGCTGCTTCAAAGTACTGCGAACTATGCGTAAGCGGCTACTGGTAAGAAGATAATCGTTTACTGGACTATCTCTTTGAATGGCATAAACACTGGACATTTGGTCAGCAACGGCGGTTGAAGATAAAGCCTGATACTTTGGCTTCGTCACATACCGATGAATAACAGTCAGACAGAGGAAAGTTCTCAATCTCCTATCCTTCTCATCACTTGGAGCATTCTCATATGTCCGCGGGTCATCTAGACCCATGGTTTCGGCAAGTGTGACTGCTTCCCGTAGCCGGAACCTGGCAGCATGATGATTGCCTTTGGAGAACTGACAACCAAACAGAAACACGCTGGTCAGGACATGTTCCAAGACTGGGTTTTCTCCAAAGTCTGCATGAGAGTGTAATCGTACGGCTTCTGCGAGCAAATGTTCTGCTCTTTCTGTTTCATCAGATGAACCTGTCTGTTCAGCACTCCTTTGGACCATTTGAAAGACGGTCAAGGCGCTGATTGCATGTATAAGCGCGTTGAAGGATTGATCATGCAAGGGTCTTTGTGCATGAATATTATCAATCAAGTAAGACCGCTTGAAAAATGGCATTGATCCATGCAATCTGTCAAGAAAGAGATGAATGATACGTAAAATTTCTTGAATTTTCGAAGAGTGCGCAGGCTGAAGGTGTGTTTCCAAGGATATTCGAGATTACCGATATCGGTTGTCCATGATGTATCTGAATATGGCGCTGTTAAGCTGTTATCAAACAACGTCTCCGTCAGAATGGTATCTTCCTGGATTGTCGTTGTGGTAATATCAGGAAGCGTGCTGAGCTTCATCCAGTCAAAGCTGTCGAAGGCGGAATCTTCGCTGATGGGCATAATCACATCACTGAATATCCCATCCGCTCCTATAATACCCGTATTCTCCACATTCATGGTTTCGGGGGATGGAATCCCCTGTCCATCTGGTAACGCCTCCCGGGCGACATCATTTATACTGGGTAGCTCAATGGCTGTAGACTCCGAAAGAAGTTCGTTTGCAGGGGGCTGCGTAGTCAATCTGAATCTCCATTAGTGTCATAAACAGCGATGCAGAGGCTCTTGAAAGTACGGAAATGACTCAAGAGTAGTAAGAAGGTGAGGATGACAGGAAAGCAAGGGCATGAGAGAAGGACACACATGTATGGCACGCGCCGCCGATACTGCGATCGGCGTTTGTATGTGCAGGGCCTACGATGTGCGACGCATGTATGACATGGCGCATGTCGACTGCACTACCAATGTTGGTACAATAAGACTTGGATAAGTTTCGAGGTGACCTTGAACAAACCTACTTTGGTCTTGTGTAAAAAGCATTGATCGCAGGACCGAGTTTGTAGAGTTCGGACTAGGGCGCTGTCGAAGATGACCTGCTCACCCATTCTGCCTGAGCGGGAATCAGAAGGCTGGTTTGATGGTCATAGGATAGTAGCGCATCGAGCCGCCTAGCCAGTCATGCCGTTGAATTGTGGATCGTGGTACGGCATGGATAAGCTCGCCTGCTCCGCAATGGTGTTGGACACCCCACGGGGAATTGGCGGAGGCCTCCACTTCCGCCAAGGCAATCTCAATTGCCGATCAGGCGAGCCGTCCATTGTCGCACCAGCCCTGCGCGGTTCGGCACTTAACCCGTCTCGTCAAAATCCCGTCTCGCTCCAACTTGCCGTTCGAACAGGGAGGGCTACACCTATTTGGGCAAATTCCCGGAGTATGATGGTGATACTGCGCTTCGATCAGTTCTGGGGTTTTCCAACGCATAGCCGTGGACGACAATGTCTGCACAGGTACGGCACTCATCAGCGGCTGCTATCATATATGACTGGAAATATACTTCCGTCAAATCCAAAAGGATTCTTGTAGTGACATGAAAAGTCGTAAGCTGCGTCTCCTCACTACGGTCCCTTTCAGATCTTTGGTGTAATGCCTTCACACACGTCGTCTATTGCCACCTCCACCGCTCCTCCGGTTGTCAGAAAATTACCCTTTGTGAGCGTGTCCTCAAATCCTCTAAATGTCAAAACGGCACCTGTACTCAGTAAGCGATGGCGACCGCGCCTACATCTCGTAGCACCTCGTGGTTGGCTTAACGATCCTTGTGCACCTGGATACGACCCGGTAAACAAGTTGTATCATCTGGGTTTTCAATGGAATCCAAACAGCACAGAATGGGGAAACATCTCTTGGGGCGCCGCACTATCACCTGATCTTCTCACTTGGAAAATCTCGAGTAGCCCATCTATGCAGCCTTCTGCACAATGTGATCCTGGAGGGGTGTTCACTGGCTGCCTTGTACCTACTGCGGTTGACGGTACCCAGAATGGCACATTGACTGCGCTGTATACTTCAGTGTCTCGTCTTCCTATCCATTACACACAGCCTTATTTTCGAACGTCAGAGGCAGTCGCTCTGGCTACATCGAACGACTCTGGGAGGACCTGGAAAAGAGTCGCGAAGAATCCAATCCTAGCAGAGCCTCCGCCTGGCATCGAAGTGACCGGCTGGCGAGACCCCTTCGTAGCCTATTGGCCGTCCATGGAGAAGCTTGACAACCACCAGCCATTGGAATTAGAAACGAAATGGTTGTACGCAGTGGTAGCAGGAGGGATTCGAGGCGAGACACCAACCGCCTTTCTCTATCGAGTTTGTGCTAATGCACTCGATACATGGCAATACCTTGGCCCTCTGATCGCTCCTGGCTTGAACTTTTGTCCTTCACCGCGATGGACAGGAGACTTTGGCATGAATTGGGAGGTGAGCAACTTTGTCACCTTGGCAAGTATAGATGGCAACCTTTGCCGCGACTTTCTTGTTTGTGGCGTCGAAGGCCGGCTAGCTACTGCCGAGACGATATGCACAAAGGGCAGCTTTCGAGCCACGAATGCGCAAATGTGGCTTTGCGGCACCCTCGTTGCTGCAGCTAGCGTACACATGAAATATCGTTTTGGGGGTAGATTAGATCATGGCCTGTACTATGCTGGCAACTCGTTCTGGGATCCATTGGCAAAACAGCAGGTCATATACGGCTGGATCCTCGAAGACGACCTTGATGCAGAAGTACGCAAGCGGCAGGGATGGGCCGGTGTTATTTCTTTTCCACGAGTACTGAAGATGCAGGTTTTGACATGCATCACGGGCGCTTTGATATCTCCGCTGTTCTCCATCGGCTGCATCGAGTTGATACCAGAGGATGAGCATAACTCAAGCTTCACCATGGTCACTCTATGTGCTGTGCCCGACCCTCGGTTAAATAAACTACGAGGCCGTAAATTTTCTCCAAAGGATAGTCTAGTACACAGCTCTAGCGGATCATTCGTATTTCCTGCAGCCTGGCGCCAATGGGAAATGAAGCTGGAATATCAGCTGGAGGAAGATATTGCCAAGCTGGGCTTTGACATTATACATTCATCCAGTAAGAACAAACACGCCATGAAGGGAGAGGCACATACTGACGCACATTTCCGTAGCTGAATTTACCCGAGTCTATTTTGACGCACAGTCCGAGACAGTTGTTGTGGACCGAAGCTGCTCTACTTGTCTGCTCGGGGTTCGAACGTGTCCAGAAGAAGCACCTCATACCCTGTTCGTGTTCAGACGGCGGAGCACAGACGACGAATTCACTGGAAAGCCACTGGTAGAGGCCCTGAAATTCCACGTCGTGTATGATTCTAGTGTGGTCCAAGTATTCGTCAATGATCGCACAGCTGTGACAACGAGGGTTTATCCTGCTGCTGGGACGAGCACGGGTATCCGTCCGTTTCTGGAGCGAGTTTCTCATGACGCTTCTGGCGGGCTGAACCTTGGGGCTTGGCGTCTCGCCTTGTGGCCTCTTTCGCTTCCGGTTGAGATGTAGGCGGGCATGTCTCAGTGGCGGTCATGGGAGCGTGCTGAATTTCTCGGTCGAGTGCGAAGTCGAACGGCCAGTAGATACCAGGAGCATGGTTGAAACGGCCATGGCAGGCGCACACGGGTGACGTGATAGGTAGAACAAGTGTGAGGCTGTATGTACAGAGTTGATTACCATGTGCACAGACGTAGTGGTGCGAATAGCACGGCGGGCCCCTGCCTTCCGCCTTGCGCCTGGCGCCTTCCGCCTGGCGCGCTTTCCCTGGCCCGAGTCCGTCGCGTTCGCTGACGGAGAAGGCGCCATCTTCCTTTGCACCTACTCCCTCTGGCAGTCACGAGTAGCGTCTTTCCTATTACTAGACTTGGTAACGTTCCCAACTGCTTCACCACTCTATCCGCTTCGCCCAAGACCGCTACGCTACGCCACACCATGCACCTCAATTTCAGCTGGAGCGCCTTATTAAAATCATGTACCAGAGTTGCACAGTTGTCATCCAAGAATTGGGCGCTTCGATGACCGCGCAATCCGCTGTCGTAGCACAGTCGACGCGCTGTGCATTGCCCCGAAGCTGTGCCCATGCGCATAGCGCCGTAAAGTCTGAGGTCCAACAAGAATATCCGGCAAGCTCACATGTCAGCTTCTTTGACTTTAGTGAACCTTTGCTTGTGTTTTGGAGCAGTCCGGGCACAGCTGTTCCACCTGTTCGTCATAGCGCTACCACGGAAACGTTCTGATGACACATGATCCTCAGCCAGGATTTCCCTACATGGTTCGGCCGTGTTTCGCCGTCATGCTGAAAGAGTGTTTTTGATCTTAACTAGGGCCTGGGTGGCCACGGTACGGTGCTCAACCACACTTAGACCTCCGTTTGGATCGTCTCTGGAACCACAAGTCTGCCACCGCGCTGGCAACCAAGCATTAACAAAGACCAACACGACTCTACTCAACATACCAAGCTGGTCACAGCCCATGGCAATCATCAGCACTCAGTAGAACGACCAGAAAATTGAGAGATCTACAATGCTTGTCTCAAGAAACTCGTCATGTCCAAAAACAAAGATGGGGGAGCATCTAATCAATGTACATGTAACGATGCATGGTTACGCTATAGGTCTTCTACTTTCTACGTGTTCTTTTTTTGTTTTCGTGTTTCCAATCATGACCGTTCTTCATGCCACACTTCACACATTTGTCAAGCTCCTGTGTTTGCCATAGCCTTTTTCTAGTTGTAGCCCTCTCACACAGACACCTCAGATCCATCTACTCGGCGTCAGGTATGACAAGGTTCAGCTATTCTTCGCAGTAGGATGCATGCAGAAAAAGCACAATCGTCGCATGCTATTCATTCGTGTCGGCCAAGGTTGTCTAATATTTTGAAGTAGATGATATTCTGCTCAAAGCCAATCATGTATGTCCGCCCAGTGAACTCCAAGAGTAACGGCTGCACATCACCATATTCACTGCATGGATGTGTCGTGTGCAGTTCTAGTTGTACATAATGAGAACTCGCTCTGCGAGATGACTGACTCGTAAAAGCGGCGGGAAAAAGCAACCATGAACAGACTTGGCTGACGCAGGCTGCAATACTTACGATATCGATGTAAAGCCGAAAGACGTGAGCGGGAAAAGTATTCCAAGAGGAAAAAGGCACGTTATATTAGAACAGGATTCGATCTCTCGATGACGGCTTCTTGCACATTTGAAGTGGTGTGAAATTGTAACAACGGCTATCTGCAGAAACTATGAAGCCCTAGTTTTGCTGCCCAATCTGGATCAACAGTATGACCGTAGGACTCTTAAAGTTCATTGGCTGTGACCCAAACAAGAATAGTTCATATTGACGTTATCCGATACTCCTGTCAGTCACACAGCTGGTGACGAATTTGATACATTTATGGATCCTGAAGTCCTGTGCATGCAGCCAAGAGGAGGTCGATCGCGAAACTCATTTCAACAAGCGACAATGTACACCGAGTTTTAATGCACCTGTATGCTTCATCTACAACCCACGAGGCCTTCCCCCATGACCTTGAGATATAGCTTGTTATTGATAGTCTAGAGCTGGGACTTTCGGGGATTGGTGGGCCCTTCCTCGAATGTTTATTGGCTATGTACGACACAATTATGAGCCTAGGGCAAGCGAAGCAATCTTGCATTGGGAAGACGCGGAAGCCGTCATCCGTGGGGACAACATGAGAGCACCTTCAAGCTTGCTCAATCCGTAGTGTAAAGACGAATCAGGAAATTATTACCCTAGAGTAAAATCATGCGGCTGAGACCCCCCACTGATGTGACATGAATCAGCCATACGGATCTCACATGCAGCATGGTCGTGTTCCAAGGACCAAGACGTCGGAGGGTGGTCCAGCGTACCTTGGCGCATGGGGCGCCTAGCCTGACAGCCTAAAGCGGATGTAGGTAGGCGTTTGAATCCCGCAAATAAGCAACTCTCTCACAGTATGATGCAAGTGGGGGCAGACGCCACTGTTGAGCGCGTATCGCGAAACCGAGCACGGTACCAAACGCATCATCTCGCTTCTGCGGCCAACCTAGCCCGTGCCAACCAGCACCCGGCCTCCAATCCGGGGAACACCACCCGGCTGCCCGTCCCGAATCGATTCCCCTTAAGATAGCCTGTCCATTTTCAAAGCGAGCAGCTAACATCCTCCAAGGTTTGCCATGGCGAGGGAGGCGCGTGCCACGTTACTAAACATTAGTATTCCTCGTACAATGTTGCTCACTGCGCAAGGCACGCACATTGCAGCTTCTGCAGCGAATCCATCGGCCTGATGCCTCTCCTACAGAGCATCGACATCTGCTCCATTCAACCCTCCACCCGACTTCGCACCGCACCTTCCATTCCTCCCCTAGGCAATTGACCCCCGAAAGCATGGTGAAAGAGCAGGATGTGGGCATAGTTGGTGGTGTCACTGCACACCTATCAATTTTGATGACTATGGCAGGTTTTCTTGCTATTTCACTATACAATTCCATCGAGGTCATGTTCCTGATATTCGCTGTTTTCAAACAGCGGAGTGGGCTATACTTTTGGAGTTTCGCAGTCGCAACTTTCGGCATCATTCCGCACGCCATCGGATTCGTCCTCAAATTCTTCCAGGTTACCACCTTGGATCTCTTATCAAGCGCTATAATTGGTGTCGGTTGGGCATGCATGGTCATCGGACAATCAGTCGTCTTGTATTCGCGTCTTCATCTCGTTGTTCGCGACAAGACTCGAATTCGTTGGGTGTTGTACATGATCATCTTCACTGGAATCACCCTCGGCATCCCACTGTTTGTCCTAGCCATGGGTGCAAATTCCAGGCATTCGGCTCGCTTCCTGCCCGGCTTTCTAGTCTACGACAAGATACAAATCGTCGTAATATCTGTCCAGGAAACAATTATTTCCATGATTTACATCTACGAAACGGTACTACTGCTAGGTGGAGAAGGTAGCAAGGCTCCAGGGCCCCTTAAGAAGCTTCTCAGACATCTCATCATCGTCAATGTCGTCGTTCTCATCTTTGACGTCACGCTTCTGGCTGTTCAATTTTCCGGCCACTACGAAATTCAAACGACTTACAAAACGGCTATCTATAGTGTCAAATTAAAAATCGAATTTTCGGTTCTCAATCGCCTCGTCAGTATCGTCAAGCACAAAGATCTGCTCAGCAATCGAAGAACTCTGGGAGGCAACACCCTTACTTTCGGTAGATGGACAGGGAGCAAGAAAGCCCATTTGGGCACAGATCCTAACAATACTGGGCCTTTTACCAGGATGGACGAGCTCAGCTTGAAAGATCATAGTGGGAAGGAGCCATCTGTCAAGATGTACGAAGCCAGTGTTGAGCATATCAATACCATCGGCCATGAAGACGGTGTTCACGATTTGGAATCAGGAAGAAGCCAGCCGAGAGTTCCAGAAAAAGCAAGGTCTCCGAATCTCGGTCTGCAGATATAGGCTGGTAGCCCTATGGATGTAGTTAGGAATATACTGCACTACACTACATGAAACTACCATATTCATGAGACGACACCACAAGTGGATAATTAATCGTAATTATCAATGCTGTTTATGATATCCAAAAGATGAATAAGCCGACATCCGATACGAATCGCTGTATATCGGGATCTTATGGACCTTGGCAACACAAGTCGCTAAACATGTAGTATTCTTGGTCCTTGGTTGTTGAAA
This sequence comes from Curvularia verruculosa, assembly GCA_036172615.1. Lineage (NCBI taxonomy): Eukaryota > Fungi > Ascomycota > Dothideomycetes > Pleosporales > Pleosporaceae > Curvularia > Curvularia verruculosa. The sequence goes on along the minus strand of JAWDHC010000145.1, from coordinate 52,509 downwards.
TCCTCATATTTGATCGGCGTGGATTGATACTGCTAGCGCGAAGTTGTGAATGGAAACGGACAAAGGCTTTGCTTGAATCGCATCGTCAAGAACAAAATGGAATCAGGGCCAGCCAATCACAATGTGAGTCTTCATTGCCATTCCTGATGTTTGTCAAGTCTCTGAACTAATTTAATAGTGGTGCAGCGTTGTCTTCCACCAGCTTAAAAGGAACTGACTATCCTCTTCCGTGTACTACGCAAAGCGGTGATTCAACAGAAACGAAATTGACGAGAAACATTCTCTCACGTCATACTTCACTTTTGAATGATGTAGCGTCCATTCACGTACAAGATTCAGAATCCGACGCAGGAACATGTCTAAACTAAATTATATATGGGCCATGATTATTCGCTGGAAAATTATAGATGAGCGTTTTATCTCATCAACCAGCTCCTTGTAAACGACCATGCTGGAACATCGAGATAATTGTGATTTCAAGTTGTTATAAGATAAACTCGGCGGAAAGAAAGAACCCTAAGGTCGAGGGCTCAGAATCTCATGACAACCAGTACATGTTGAGGCAGCACAAGACCTATATGTTATCGTTCTTCACCCACTGTATCTCAAGGAGAGTGAGCTTCATGCAATACTAAACAATATGTGGTTTCAATCGCTTTCATGAGCTGTGTCCAGATAGTCCTTCTTATGTCATTTTGCAAAGCCTTGTGTCCATTTAGATTGCGCGGCTGCACAATTACATGCTATGGACGAGCCATACGTTTTTACCGTATGCCGGTGAAGTAGTAGATGCTTCTGCTGGCCTAGTATAAGACTCGAATTGCATGACGTGATAAACCACAGCACGCTCATTAAACTGGCTCATAGGATGTTGAAGGGAGCACCCACAACGACGTTCGGCGAAGAAGTATGGTATTTAACAAACTGGATTTCGTCGAAACATGATTCAGCGTACTGCATAGCTACTTCCTTAACTTGGTAGCAGCAAGAATTCTGCGAAGTAGCGAAATGTGTTTTTGCGATCAGCTGGCTCTCCAGGTCCATTATAGTAGCTTGCCCCATCAAACTGTTGTTGGTTGCTATCATCAGATTGTCCAATGGTTTCTACCATATCTTGTCCTTGACCGATTATTTTTACTCCGCTTCGTACTTTCAATAACGGGTCTCACTACCCGTAGCATATGTTAATGTCAGGGAAAAGCATTGCCAAGTCAGCAGACAAGCTAGGCGGCGTTTTATTCCGTGCAACCATATTGGTTGTACACGTCTTCGGGGCATTCAGGCTATACTATTGGTCGGTTAATATGTTTTCGATCACCAGCATCTAACCCCAGTAAATGAACCACAATATGAAGTCTCCTCATCTTTAAACATCTTATTCGTGGACACGGCTAAGATATCGTCCTGAAATTCTGCTTGTGTGTCCAAATAGGGATGGCGCAGTTCACTTTATGAATGGAAGTTCGCCCTAAGCTTGGCAAAACTGTGATCCGGTGGATTTCGGTTCCCTCCGGCAGGTGATCTCTTATTATTGATGAGAACCGCGGGCTGTAAAGGCACAAAAGCTTGGCCTATTAAAGCGAACAAGGCTCATGTGTCGTTACTCGTGGGATTTCGCTTTGTTCAATTTGCCAACATCCACATGCCTCTTCTTCGGCTCGAACTTGGAGATTTCTGACTAGCATACTTTCAACACGTCTTGGCTGGTGTTTGTGCGAGCATGAGATAAGAGGAAACGAAATCCCTCGATAAACCTGGTATCCGTTGCTTGCACAGCTCTCGACCATCAGTTTTACTAGCTGCCCGGAATTAGCCATCATGCGCGCCTCCGTCCTCGCACTCGTCGTTGCTCCTACCGCCGTACTGAGCCAAGCTCCACTCTATGGCCAGTGTAAGCAACATATGGTAGTGACCTTTTGTATCGGGTTTTATACTAATATATGTTCTTGTAGGTGGTGGTACAGGATGGACTGGTGCCACAACATGTGCCTCGGGTGCGGTTTGCAGCAAAGTCAAGTTAGCGCTTACCTCGGACACCTCCATGCCAAATTTTCTCTGACATTGCTTCTAGTGATTGGTACTCTCAGTGTGTGCCTGGCTCAGGAGGTGGAGATCCCACTCCTACCAACCCTGAACCTGCTCCCGGCAATGGCAATGGCAATGGCAGTGGCAGTGGCTCCGGAGCTGCAGGTGGGCTGCACGAGAAGTTCAAAGCCAAAGGAAAGCAGTATTTCGGTACTGAAATAGACCACTACCATCTAAACAATGCCGCCTTGACCACTGTCGCCAAGAACGCCTTTGGACAAATCACCCACGAGAACAGTCTGAAGTGGGACGCGACTGAGCGTGAGTGCTTAAACGTCCCCCTCTACCTTGATGAATGATTGTAAACTTACTCTTCTTTCTGCGCAGCGCAACGAGGAAAATTCTCCTTTAACAACGCTGATGCTGTCGTCAACTGGGCCACGCAGAACGGAAAGCTCCTACGTGGGCACACCCTGCTTTGGCATTCGCAGCTGCCGTCTTGGGTTACCCAGATCAATGACCGCGCCACATTGACTTCCGTCATTCAGAACCACGTGACCACACTCGTGACCCGCTACAAGGGTAAGATCCTTCAGTGGGATGTGGTGAACGAGATTTTCGCGGAGAATGGCAACCTTCGAGACAGCGTCTTTAGCCGAGTGCTCGGCGAAGACTTTGTTGGCATCGCTTTCCGCGCCGCTCGTGCCGCTGATCCCAACGCGAAGCTCTACATCAACGACTACAATCTCGACATTGCCAACTACGCCAAGGTAACCACTGGTATGGTCGCGCACGTCAACAAATGGGTGTCACAAGGTATCCCTATTGACGGTATCGGTTCACAGTGCCATCTTGCGCAACCTGGTGGCTGGAACCCAGCCTCTGGGGTTCCCAATGCTCTCAAGACACTAGCTGGTGCCAATGTTAAAGAAATTGCGATCACGGAGCTCGATATCGCTGGTGCCTCAGCTAATGATTACCTCACTGTTATGAATGGCTGCCTTGCCGTATCCAAGTGTGTGGGTATCACTGTATGGGGTGTTTCAGACAAGGACAGTTGGCGCAGCAGCGACAGACCTCTTCTATTCGATAACAACTATCAACCCAAGCAGGCTTACAACTCCCTCGTAGGCGCTTTGTGAAGGAGCTTTGGTTCAATCGAATCATCATACTAGACGCTGTGTGTGGAGATAGATAAGCGAATTTCATCAATTGCTACCTAGATACAATGACGAGTTTGTTTGCTTAATGTAAAGTACTTCTTATACAATTGTAGTATGAAACGGGGTTTGATCAGACGACACTTTCGGTAACTTTGCAAACCCCAAATGAAGATATGGCGACCTGGCTTCGATCTGGAACTGTTTGAAGACTTACAGTATACCAATGCAAAGATAAAATGCTCTCAGTTGTTTAGGTACATTTAAATGACCCTGGAATCAGAGCTATAGACAGCTCCAGGAAAATGCAATTCATGATTCTTCCCCAATATCGAATCGCATTAGGGCTGTAAGGGCTTCGGCAGGTAAGAGCGGTAATATTAGAATGCTGTCCAGAAAGATCTTGGAGACTCATCCTTATTTTAATGTAACGCTATGTTATTGTAACCGTCTACAGTTTGGCTTTCCTGAACAAGACCCGGCCAGGGTTTCAGGACTGCCTTTCATGTCCTATATTAGAATCACGTGATAGTGAATCTAGAACACCGCCCCACTTATATTTTATATCTATGATGATGTTTTCGCGGTTTACATGTGGGAGAGATTTCAATATCGAAGCTCTGTTCCAGCTGGAACTGAAATTCCAGTGTTAGTGTGGCTGAATTCAACGCTACCGTTGACACTTGCATAACAGTGGTATGATCAAAAATCGGGTTTGTGTGTCAACTCAGGTGACCCAAACCAGCCATTAGGAATGGTCTGCGCCCAAACTTGTATGGAAAGGTTTTAGACCGACTGCAACGCATGCTCAGATGTCAGACCACTTTCCATGGCTCAAGATATTCGTCAGCTTCTGCTAGCTATACCTTATACGGATACCAAGTTGGCCTGCTCGTCGTCATATTAGAAACTTATCAATTGGATGGTTTTCGCTAGCCAAAAAGCTTTATCATCTATCCCGTATATAAACGACATCAGTTCCTCGACATTACTCTATTCTTACTTCCACAGATCCTGACACACTTTGCAGCTATGGGCACTGGTTCAAAAATATTCTCTGTTATCCTTCGCATTGGAGAACTCTGCAGTTCCATCATTGTCATTGCCCTTCTGGGTCGCTTTTTCTATTTGCTAGACCTTGCCAACGGGTCTGTGAATGATCGGCTGATCTATGCGGAGGTCATTTCTGCTCTTGAGATTGTTTTTTCTATAATTCTTATTGTTCCTGCCAAATATTCCTTTTACGCATTTCCTATCGATATTATATTTTTCATCTGCTCAATAGTAGCATTTGGACTTCTAGCAGACGTAAGTACTGTCGCTGGGCTATAGATGCTTAGCTGACTCGCTACCTAGCTCAATAGCTCATGTACTTCAACCTGGTACTACACTTACTGGGGCTTCTACTGGGGCCGCTTCTGGTTAGTTCCAGATGTTGATGCTACTATCATTGGATCTTCAGGGTGCCGAACCTGGAAAGTCATTCTTGCTTTCCTCTTCATCGGCACCATGTGTTGGTTGTTGAGCGCCATCCTTGTAAGTCTCTCCTGAAGCTTTTGGGATGTTTCTTGAAGTAACTTGAAGGAAATAGGGCGCGTTCGTCTTCACTGAGTTGCGTGAGGGTCGCGAGACTCACAGAACCAGGTAAGCACAACGGGTGCCCCATGGTCATGCTTGCATCGCGTTCCTAATCAGCAACAGTTCCATGAAAGAGAAAATCCTTCACAAAAGGTCTCATGAGCGGGATCCATCCACTGATCCAGAATCTCAGAAGTAATGCTAGGCTACATGTATACTTGATACCTCTGAGATGGTTTAACAACAACGGGAATGATGTTTGCGTTTGTGCCACTTGGGGAGAAGCGGTTTCTTAACCAGCCTCTAGCTAATCTCTTACTTGTTGAGCAAACATTTTTGGTTTGCTGCATCCGTGTGAAACAAAGTGAATCATGGATATTTAAAGCAAACAGCTTTCTGAACCTATATCACAAGGGGAGTTCAGATCGGATGCCGATATTCAATTCGTTGAAAAATGTTGCCAGTAGACTACTGACCGACTGGCACTTGGCGTGACGTAAGGACCCTCAGATTTCCAAATGTCATTGCGATCTTGGCGGGGTTGCTAATTGAGATGGTTACCACAAACGTCAATGTCGGCTAGCACAACTCACTGCCTGGCTGCGGATAGCCCGGCTAGACTTTGATTCGTTGCAGTTGATTGAATTTGATGAATAAGCTGGTGGATTCCTGGAATGGCGTGACCCACTGGCGCCCGCATTTCGCACATTTCAACCATCTGTTGCGCATCTAAAGTGCTTACGCGACCTGGTTTTCCACAAGACTAGCCGAAACAAAGTTTGCGCTACACTTTAACCAGGGAATAGTGGACTGTGACGGACGGTGGCAAAGTCTCTCACATGCGCCCGTTGAGAACGAACACCAGCCTTAGTTGAATGTGCGGTTTCGAATGAGGCAACTTTCTTAGCTTCGCCTTTATCTCGGTTGACTGACGGAGAAAGTAAAGTCTTGAAGCTGTTGAGAACTTGCCATTGAAGCTATGTCAAAGCTTTTCGATGTGTTCGACGACGACGCAGAAATTGCATATATTAAACATGGCTGACACTACCAATGTGCAACTTCTTCCAACTCTCATCAAGTAAGACCCTATCTCTTGTAACGCTGATCGGATAGTTAAGATTCAGCTCTTGGAGCTCGTGTAAATGTTGAAACAGGCTTTGATGGAGGTTGAGTCTGTAGAAGAGAAACTAGTGTTTACATTCAAATGCTTTCCATAGAGGTGACGAGTAGCGCTAGATCTGTTAAACAATTTTCACGTTTGTGTTGACACTTCAATTGCTTTTCAGCATTCTAGTCCATGATTCCCATCTTGTCATGATCCCCTCACGCTAGGCCACCAAGATGCGAAAGTAGATCAGGTATATTAATCTCAAGGCCGGTCACGCTACTGAAATTTATCTAGTCGTGTTCCTCAACAGGGCTGACTTTAGAAAGAAGGAGTTGCCCGCTTAATCGCGCCTTGCCTTCTTAGGAGAAATACCAGGTGCATCGAACATGAATTTAGTATGCTATACTTCCATATGGTGACTAAGTAATAATGTCTCACTATTTAGGGTATTTTGGAATTGTCATAAGAAGACATGTTAACGAATGCAGGTACATGTCGAATAAGAGCGTGTGACCTGTATGCTTGACTATCAGCTCCCGCTAGTCCTTTCTAAACTAGTCATAGAATGACGATATGGGGGCCAGACAAAATCGTCGAGTAGATACAGTGACATGCAACACGAGACAGCTTTCATTCCAATCAAGACGGTACAGTAGCTAGTAGAAGGGGGAGCCAAGGTCCGTGGCATTCAGGCGCTGAATCTGTAAGCTTGGTCCGCTGCAGTTAATCCGGGAGGTCTTAGGCCTACCATTTCTCTTTGCGACCTTGGAACGCACTGAATGCTCTCTCTGGCCGCTTTTCGTTTTTATTTAGATATCTCGGGCAGATGGCTACCGAGCGAGTAATGAAGCCATTTGGGTGACGATATATCACTGTTATCACCACTCGATTGTAGCTCTAACCCCATAGGACCTATTTCGCGTTATTGAAATGCCATGTATAACAGAATCTGCGCATTTAATAATTTTCTTGCAATTCCTCCATACTACATTATGACGCGAAGGTTGCTGGGAGAGCTAGTAACCCCACGATTGAGAGAGTTGTGTAAGCCTAAGCTGTCTCAATAATGTTCTTCTATTTAGCCTTAGCACGTCGCAACCCGAAGGACGTGAAATTATATAGTATCGTGTTTCTGTTACAGCAGAAAAAAAAGTAATCCCGAATGCTTCTCGTAAATAGCTCTAAGGTGGAATCAAATTTTGACCGAAAAGAGCATTACGACAGTCTGAATGACAATGGATATTATACCGTGAGTAGATACTTGATAGTCTAGATGGCACAACGCTGAGCTCGATTTAATGAAAGTGAATTCTAGCAGATCTTTCCAGATCTGTGTCAATTTATCGTATTATATCGTGCTCAATGTGGTAATAATCGCTTACATTGACGTATGACAGAACAATTCACCACATCTGTGAGTAGGTGGTTGCTTTTGTGATGCGTATTTGCCATCACTTTCGTAATCGGAAATCACCGTCGCGAATGCCATTTGTGGCTAGAAGACAGCAGCTAGCGCATTAAAAATATTGTTTGGCTTTCGAGTATGTCGTAGTGCAGCTGAGTCCCCCCCCCGCGAGAACCACAACATGTGCCTTTCTAACATCCGAAATCTCTGCCATACGTTTCATCCAATATGATTGAGCTTCATGTTTTCAGCAAATGCTTTCCATGTGTATCAAGAGCATTTCTGCGTGTCTGAATTTTGGATCATCTTGAATTTACCATCCACGGTAAGTCTCGAATCCGCACGATTTCCTAGTATGGGCCTGATTCTGCCATGAAGCACACCTAGTCTTAAAACCAGAATATCTAGATTACCGCAGAGCTGGAGAAATGATTGCATGGGACCCCATCCTGATCAGACTAGCGCCTAAAGTTCCTAATTTCAACAACTGCAATTGCGTGGGGACTATTGAACAAAATGCCAACGATGAGTTCACTTCAGCATACGCTACGGAATTCAGAGACCGTAGTGGTTGTGTGACAGAAGACCTATAAATTTCAAGCGGTACCTATGTGGTCACCTCAAACTTCAGCTATCCACAGCTAGGCCAATCTTTCGATCAGTCTTGTGATGGTTCAGCTGCTGTGAAAGGCATTACAATCCAGTTGTAAAAGGAATCAAAACTACATACAGTAGTTCGATCTAGGAAGTAGCAAGCATCTAAAGTCACCTTCCGCTAACGATCACGTGTTATTATATAGGTGTTATTGACGTGAGTGAAACAGATCCAGTGAGCTTCACCATCTCATTAGAGTTAACAGTTTACAATTACCTACGTATGATTACAAAAGAGAATTTAGAGCGGACGCAATGCTCCACTGCGGTCCTCTGCCCATCGTCCTGCAATGGCCTGTCGCATACCTTTACCCCAAAATGCGACAGGCAAGGCGACTAGCCCGCCCACAATCTGGAAGACCATGAGTTCAACTCCAACCCATAGATATCCGTGAGCCTCGACCCAGGGAACGAGAGCGAAACTCATGGCCCAAGAGATAAAGAAGCAACCTCCTATGACTACTGCAAGCGCCGGAGCAGCCCACCTTGGAAATGCTTCAGTGACCCATAGAGTGTTTGCTGTCATTAACATAACAAGAGAAAATCCATGACCTCCGTACGCCAAGTATATAAAGGCAGCATGCCATTGCAACTTGACTGTGAGACCATAGAGCAATGAGCTAAACGCACCAACGATGATCGGGAGAACATAGGCGATAAGATAATGCTCAGCCTCCAAAACACCATGGTTTCGTTGTGAAAGCCTCTTAAGACCATTGCAGATAATCACCCAACACACTGGAAGTCCGATCAATGCCCCTACGCCAGATGCTACATTGACCGTGCCAACTATCTCAGGTGAAACGTTGTAGGGCGGTTTTGTGAGTATGCGGCTATTTGTTGCTCCGATGAAAATCATGCTTGCTGAATTGAACCCGGACGCGACAAAGACCCAAAAGAGAAGCGGGTTCGTAGCGCAATATGCCATCTGAATATAGCATCGGCCTGCAGATCTCCATGATGCGAATGGTGATCGTGAAAGACCAACTCGGTCGCGGAAACCAGCAAATCCTTTACGAATTGGATGCTCTGGGAGGTCCCGGTAGATTGATGAGTTTTCTTCCCGGTCTTCGTATATGGTGAGTTTCTCAGTCGCACTTTGCATGAGGATGAGGCCATTGAAGGCCACCGTTGGACGCTTGAAGTATGTTTCTGGACAAAGAGCAAACGTGAGAAGAAGTGAAAGAACGATGGGAATGGTCCAGTAATGGTAGAATTGGCGCCAGTTACGACCGTGCTGTGCGATGACAGGTGCAAGAGCAACACTAGATGTGCCAAAGCCGCCTGCAACGCACCACATGAATGAGATCGCTCGTGCTCTTTGATTGATGTAAGTCAAATCAATCACCATGAGAAATGCCTGAAGCCATTAGTCACAAGATACCACGGACTGAAGAATTTACCGCTCACCAAGGAGAGACCGACGCCTTCACTAAGGCCGAGTAAACAGACCGCGACGACCAACTGAGCAAAAGATCTTGCCTGAGCAGCACCGAGTGTGGCAAGCAATACAATCATGGTGGCAATCAAGATCGTTGGCCGACGGCCCAGCCCTATCGAGAGAGGCACCCAAAGTAGACATCCAAATCCCATGAAAAGAGCCGGGCCGGTGACAAGAGCTTTGATCAACCATGGGGCTATATTCTGCAAAGACGCCATCAGCAAATTATATTTCAAGAGAGAGCAATATGACCAACCTCTTGTTGGAAAGTGGTCTGAATGCTGTCCAGCATGACACCCGGCGCTTGCGCTGCACATAAGTTTACAGCGGAAAATAACACGATCGCGAAAAAAGCTCCGGCGGTTTTTCTATCACTCCAATTCAGAGGATCGGCTTTACTTTCCGACGCGACCGGCAGTTTAAGGGTTCTTCCATCATTAGTAACAAGGAACGTAGTACCAGTCAAGTTATATGATTCGCGTTTTGCACAGGTCGAAATGCTATCGGTCCTCGGTCGGGTGAATGTTTTGGAACGATCAGATGGCAGTCGTGTTATTTCTGGAACGGGAGGAGATGACAAAGGAGACATTTGACGGGGAACGACGATCGGTTCGACCTGAAGTGGGGGAGCCAGCTCAACCTCGGGGTGCGGATCTTCTAGGGATACAGTCTTGCTGTAGTAGGTACTAGTAGGAGAAAACATGGCATCCATGCTAAAGAAAGACCAAGGAAACGAGTAGATGATACAAGACAAGCCAAAAGTGGACCATAAGAACCCACGGCTAGGAATGCAGGAAACACTGGAGAACGAAAATCATCGGCAAGAAAGCTTTAACTGCCTTATAATGAATGGCAACCCGCCCCCGCAGCTCACGCGCACACGGGCGTTACCGTTAGCCGTCCGCAGATCATTTGCTTTGATGCCAGGCTTCAAAGTTTAAAGCTTCTCTGAACGCCTCCAGAAACATGTCAAGGCCCCAAGACATGGAGGTTGCGCAAGCAAAACCGGAAGGTGAGCAAAATTCGTCCGCTCAGAGAGCTCAAGACTCGCGATCGAGTCCAGAAGTGGAACAACCGGAGAATTGGGAGGGATCGCTGATTGGACTCAAAGAGCCTCAGTTGACCAAAAGGGCACAGGATTGCCGAGAAGCACACAGCTTTGTCGAAGCCGCCGGGCGTAAGCCGGCGAGAACTAACCTTCAAACACGCTAACTATGGGACAGCGGATGCTAATGGCCGTTGAGCCATGCATGGTGTATTCATGTGCGGAGGCAACCGGAGTCGCTGATTCGTAGGCGGCAAGTTAGTCTAGCCATCTTGGAGCAACGTCTGCGAATAAGGACCTGGGGCTCAGACGGGGTGGCGTTTCGCGGCCGTCATGGGCCAATCCGCTTTGATACCCCAAGACGGAGGCGTTCTGCGTTTCATACATAATAGGCACTGCGTGATTGAAGTCGAGGTTACAGGATGGGTGGAAGCTAGAGTATAACATCTCACGCCACCATCATCACTATTGAAACTCTCATCACTGGGCAAACTTAGCTGAAATTCTTGACGCTGTTGACCAGGTCGTAAACTACATGCATGATACAAATTTGTGTATTGATGGTGGGAGATGAGAATGGTCCGGGCTTGACAGCCGCCTAAACTAGCATTTCCAATGACACTGACAGAGCCCAACGCAAGGCGTACAAGACCACGGAATGGAAATTTGCACTTCAGGGGCGACACCCCAACATTCTCTAGTAGTTTTGAGTTCGCAACAACTCGGAGGGCGGAGCTCTTGGCAGAATGATGCCAAGGCGCCATTCTGCCCTTACTTCGGCCTTATGTATGCTGCTACAGAACTCAACTGCAGCGACAATTGTCAATCTAGATTAGCTAGATTTTCTGAGCATCCCAGATCTTCTACATGATCAGAAGACGCTGTGCATTGCAGTGGCTCAATGATTGAGATATTTACATCCACCTTTGAGGAGACGACCTGCCATGAAGAGGGTATGAAATTTTTTGTCTGCGGCCTGAGTGGTTTGCTGACAAAAGTGCGGCTGATTTACGGACGTAATTTGGGGGATGGTGTACGTAGGGCTGAGATTGATCGTCACTGATAGTTCTCGGGCGTATCGATTTCCAATCAAGCTTCTGAAACCCGCAGCCCCTTGATGAACGCTGTTGGCACCTACCTGCAGTTTGGCCTAGTGGAAAAAGAATAACTAGCACATGCATATACAGGCAATGCCTGCATTCCGTTACATGATTTATTCCATGATTTGAAACCGCTGTACCAGCGTGATTTTCGTAAGAGAGGAACATTATTGAGAAAAATGCGGATACCCAAATTGCTAACATAACAAGAGTCATGATCTATGACCAAACGGCCTCGGTGACAGCTGACAGCCGAAATAGGTTTGGCTCAAACCTTACTTGTATAGGCAGGAGTGTTGGGATCGAAGCGAGACCACTGATGCAAGTAGCCTTATCTGCAGCTTGTGCCTGGCAGAGCCCAAGACTCTAGTTCCTCGTCATTATTCATCTGCACTTGGAGAGGGTGTAAACGCTGATTCTTTTCATGCCAGATCGGAATGGCGAGTATCATGGTTAAGGTTGCTCAAAACCTACATCCATCTCGAGCAGCAATCTCATTAGGAAGTTTGCGCTAGGAGTTAATTCAAGGCAAGAGTCATTGGTTTGAATGACGGAGCTAGTCATCCATGTCCGAGGATGTCCGGAATTTCAAACACGTACGCTTCAGTGATATTAAGGTTCTCGAAAGTCATTTTTCGCACCTACATTAAGCATGTCCATTTTTTGGATTCGGACCTTAGGAAGAGCTTCTCAGGTCGAATGGTTGGACTCAGAAAACTCATACTACCACATCTGACCTAGCCATGGAACCACAAGTCAGGCTACTAAACCAAGAAGATCCTTTTTTTGAAAATTCTACTCTCGAATATTGTCCGTGAAGTTCAATCGCTTTGCGTATTCTCCCTCTCTTCCTGGCCATTGCTCAACACTATTCTTCTCATTCTCAGCATCATGAATATGGCTGACATGTGCCAGAACTCTAACCTTTACTGGGGAGATACTTGCTCACTGGTCGAGGTTTTCTAATAGTAGATACACCAACAGAAAGCACGAGCATTCGGCCGACCTGCCCTTCTAACCAGCTTTTCCATGGCCTCAAATCCTATTCATCATACAATCATGATGTCACCGACTTCACCATTATTATCATGAGCCTATTGATATCTTGCATTGAGTACCCTTGCACAGCAAGGAGCCCTTGCGAAGAATGCAGAGGAGCCTCTTACCACCACGGATGCTATGGTTTCGTAAACCAAGGTCTTCATGTGGATCCTTATGCATTTGCACTCCTTACAGCTTCAAACAAGGTTGCGGGACTGTAACGCTGTTCGGCGTCAGCGATCACCGCCAAGTTTTCCAACCTCAAACCTAGACCCGTCATATTATTCCTTTCCTTATTTGATTGTTTTCCCAACAATAGTATCTGTTCGAGTGTTGTTCCGAATATGGCATGTCAACAGTGACTGCACCTTTCAGACGGGGAAAAACACTGCCTATCTATATTAACAAAGACCATTTTGAAAAAAAGGCCTCGACTAAAGTTTCTCGAATCTAATTCCGCCGGGTGAGACGGAAAGGCTGATGTCACACAGTCTGGGGACTTTGTCGATCATTGATAATCAGGCATTTGTCAGCCCAACGACCTTGATCGACGTGTGGAAAGTCCTAACCAAAGCTTATATCTTGGTAAAGCGTTCATCCTCATTTAGCAGCATTACGTGAGATGGAGTAGTATGAACACAAAAAACGGATGGTCGTGGTGTATCATCTTTGCTAAATTAAGCTCAGATGCCTATTGCAGGCATAGGCTGGATGGTTTCTTACCACAAATAGCAAACCAGTACGGCGAACCAATTTTATGATCAGGAGAAGGCAAAAAAAGGGAGGAGGGTGTTTTTTTACTAACTACTCCAAACGTTCCATAAAATTCTTGGGTATCGCGCATAGAGACTAAAGAAAACATGGGCGTGTGAAAAACGGCGCTAAATGAGCAGAAATGTAGAAAAATTTTGTGATCCGGTTACTCTGTCAATCGGATATCACAATGACAAGTGATGCAGAGTAAGACAGTGGCTGTTAACTCATCTGAAGTTAGTCGGAGAGAGACATCAAGAAGAACGATGCGAGTGGCAAAACATGTCCGCGTGATTCCAAGTGCAGTGGTTATGCATGACTGAAATGAAAACGGGACCCGTAGAAACCGAATGACAAGGTGATGCCCAGCATTATCCATTGTACCAGCCAGTTGATCCAACATTGGCTTCCTCGGGCTTGCGATGCGGTATGAGCGGGCTTTTGATGTCAAAAGCATCAATGAAAGCCCGCCAAGTGGGGTAATCGAGGCTAAACACGGCCTGGTGTTTTTGGACATTGTCTTCTCGTTGCTCCGAGACTCCACGAGGGGCTGCTGGTACTATCTAGATGTTAGTTCATGATGGTCAAGATGAGATAGCTGCTCGTACCTAGTAGCGGAAGGCCATCATCGTCTTTGACAATCTTTGCATTGCCTTCTCTTACCAGAAAGCTGATGTAGAAGAGATTCTCGATTGTCTGACCAAAATCATCGGGATTGATGGCAAAATCGAGAAGATTTACGGCAGGCTCTCCATCCATAGTCATGGCCATCCTGTAGCGACGAAGAGCGGCGATTTGGGACTCATCGTCCAGCTCGCTCTCTGGTAATTCGCTGAGCTCGCTCTCAACGCAGTCTGCGCCTTGTTTGGTATGATCAATTAACCGTTTCCTGATGCCCTTGACGAGATTGGAGAGATTGCTATTCTCGTTCTGCTGAATATCACCTTCTTTGATCTCTTGCGGGCGAGTGGCAGGGCCAACTGGCTGCCGTTGGGAGCGAGCTTTCCGCTGAGTTGCCGTACGAATGCGTTTTTGCACTGACAGTGGACCGAGAAGGAAGCTAGCCGTAGGCGGTCGCTTGTTGCAAGGAAAGCAAGCTTTTCGGCCCAACAATGCCCAATCGAGGCCATCTGCGTCGTCGTCGTCGTCGTCGTCCTCGCCCATAAGCATTGCTGGCGCATCCTTGTCGCCTGCAATATAGCCTCCTGACTTCATAAAATATATGCATTTGGAGACAAACTGGTCCAGATCGATACCTGCGCTGTAGCTTCCTAGAGCATTGTTGAGCTTTTTGCCTGCCAAGTCACTCGCATTGACTAAGAAGCGTGAGTCTACTGTGGCGTCGGCGGTTTGGCGCACTTTGCCAAACAGACTGTTCTGAGTTCTAAGTGCATCGAGAAGGCCACTGTCGCGCGATTTTATCAGGTCGTCACGATTATCTGGCATGATCAGCTGAGTTTACATGACGAGAGGGACGTTACTTCACTCACCGTCGAGCATGCGCTGATGGTCGCGCATAGTGGCACGCAACCGTCTTCGCTTCTCTGGATCTTGATTTGGGTTGTAGAATTTCAGATCGCCTTCTTCTTCGTCACCATCTTCATCGTCGTTGTCTTCTTCTTCTTCTTCTTCCTGGTGTACCTGGATATGAGATTGTGAAGGCGTATCGATGCCCTCTGCTTCATCCTCACGGTCCCCCTCGCCCTCGTTGTCATTGTCGTCGTATACATGTGCGTCGGCCATGCTATAATTATCCGTTCTCCTTCGCTTGCTGCCATTGCCGTCTGTTGAGCCTGAATCCGGTGTGGGCATGCGCGCCGATGCAGCTCTCAGGCCTCTTCCTTTGAATCGCCGTGGGGTCTTGTCGCGTGCCGTGGGCGATTCGTTCTCCTTGTCCGAGTTCATGGAGTGACTCGGACTGATGACAGAATAGGACGATGTGCGCACATTAGTCTCAGTCCGGGGCGCTACAGAGGGTTCACGATAGAGAGAGTCGACTGTGGAAGCGCGTGTTTGTGGCGTGGCCGAAAGGTGTGTATTGAGGCGCGCCATGCCCACGGGCGGCAATGGCAAGATCCGGAATATGCGTGAAGAAGACGGCGAGAGAGCGACAAGAGGTCTAGGTACAGTGTATACTGCCGTGGTGTTGAGATCGCCTTGTCCCGTCCCTGATGCCGATATGTCGACGCGGTCAGCCTAGCGCGACTTTTGTCTGACCTAAGCGCGACTTGAATTCATCAGCCAAGCCCCGCGCCACCCCCACATTCCTCACCAGCCACTGTTCCAGCCACCAAACTAGCTTCCAGCCCTGAGCTCCATCCATGCTGGAGCCATTCACCCCACTCGTGATCTGCCGTTCGAACTAGCCACAACTCTCACCCCATCATGTGCCCTTAACACGTATAGCCAGCTCCCCATAGTCCATTCCCATGGCATGCCGTAGCTAGCTGCTCCCCCACCGCGCACGATGGAGGCCTTCAACTTCGCCACGTCTCTGGACCTGACCGAGCTGGCCGTCCATGTGCGAATGTAGGTAGCCAACCCACCATCATAACGTATCGCGCTTGTGCTCAAGAGGTATGCAGCGATCGCCTAGACGGGAGCCAGAAGCCCATACCCTACTCCGTCCTACTCAAGCGACCCGACCTGAGGCATCGCGCTTCAATCATCAAGTGAGTCGCCCTGTGTTAGGTGAAGATAGGAGCGGCATCCGCTGACAGCAGCATCGTAGCCCGCATTTTGAACTTTATGTCACAGCGCAAATATGGGCTGACAGCAAACCTCTCACTGTTCCTGTCCAGACCGCCTACAAATCGTTCAAGAATGCGCGCATATGGAATGAATGGCTCCAGCTGCCCGTCACGTATGCGAATCTCCCTGCCTCCGCGCAGATTGCCATCACGTTATGGGACCTGTCACCCGCCGAAGACACAGAGTCCAGCTTGCACGCCATTCCTTTTGGTGGAACGACCATACCACTGTTCGACAACGACAACACATTGCGCAAGGGCAGACAACGCTGTCGGATACATCGCTTCAAAGCCGCTGACGGCCTTACCAATACCTCAACACCATGGGTCATTCAGCCAGCGCGGAAACTCAGAAATACCCAAATAGCCGAAACCACAGTCAATGAGCAGGTTACTGAGATGGAGCGCCTAGAAGGATTGCTCAAAAAGCAGGAGATGGGCGACCTGCCAACGAACAACTGGCTTGATGGGCTAGTCTACAAGAAAATGATGCAGATTCGGAAAGATGCTTTGAAGGCCGAGTCCGCAGCTTTGAATCGACAGGGCAAAGCAAACGGCAACAGGGAAACTCCCGACGCCGATGCAAATATCGACCATCAAGAACTTTTCTATCTTGATATTGAGCTTCCGCGCTTCGACCACGCCGTTGTCTTCACTGACGTCGAGTATCCACCGCCACCTGTTTCCGACTTGCGGTTACCCGCTGAAGCCGATGTAAGGCTACGCCCTCCGCCAGAAGTATCCTTTGGGCCCGGCATAGACATTGATGGCGTCGGATACGGTGATGCTGATGCGGAACGGCTCATCAAGATTTACGACCCCGAGGTGGGACGAAGGGTCAACCCTGCAGAGGACAAACACCGCGAATTGATGCGAAGCCAACAGACTGACTCGTTGGACCGCGACCGGAAGCCGAACGTCCATGTCCGCGATAAATTAAACATGCTGTTATCCAAAGGTCCTCTCGAGGAAATCACCTCCCATGAACGAGACGATATCTGGAAGTTTAGGTATTTCTTACTGCGCGATAAACGTGCCCTGACAAAGTTTGTCAAGTGCGTTAATTGGAAGAATCCGCGGGAGGTTCGGCAAGCGGCGCCTTTGCTGGAAAAATGGGCTGATATTGATGTTGACGACGCGCTCGAATTGCTTGGACCTCACTTTGACCACCCTATCGTACGAAGCTATGCAGTTGAGCGCCTCAAGAAAGCTGATGATGAAGAGCTCCAGCTTTATCTCCTGCAGCTAGTTCAGGCGCTCAAGTATGAGGCTCCAGGCGAGGGAGACGACTCATCGCTGGCACGCTTCTTAGTCACACGTGCTGCTAACAGCTTCACATTGGGTAACTTCCTACACTGGTATCTTATGGTCGAGATTAGCGACTTTAGTGCCGACCAGGCCCCTGAGCATCGTGATCTATTTGCAAAAGTCGAGTACGACTTTATGGTTGAGCTCGAAAAAACCCCTGAAGGCATCGGTATACGCAAGACATTTCAGCGCCAGGGCGAGTTACTTACCATCCTAGCCAAGATATCGAAGGATGTGCGCTTTGGTGGTGGCGATCGGCCCACAAAAATTGCGCGTCTCAAGAAAGCCATTGCAGATCCGAAGAATGAACTTTCGAGTTTCGATCCGTTACCATTACCATTGGACCCTTCAGTCTTCATCACTGGTATTTCGACCGAGGACTGCAACGTCTTGAAGTCATCATTGTTGCCCATGGTCCTGTCATTCAAGACCACATCAGGCGATTCATACCCTATTATCTTCAAAACCGGTGATGACCTTCGCCAGGATCAGCTCGTCATCCAAATCATTACACTCATGGATCGACTACTCCGTAAAGAGAACCTTGATCTGAAACTCACGCCCTACCGCATCTTGGCCACCTCCTCGTCGGCTGGAGCATTTCAGTTTGTACCAAGCATGTCCATCGCTGCAGCGTGTCAAAAGCACAGAGGTAGCTTACTAGCCTACCTGCGAGCTAACAACCCAGATGACAGTGCTCCACTTGGTGTAAGAAAAGAAGCAATGGACACGTACATAAAGTCCTGTGCTGGCTACTGCGTGATCACGTACCTCCTTGGGGTTGGCGATCGCATCTTGACAACCTACTACTCGCGCCTTCGGGCGCCTTTTTTCACGTCGACTTTGGGTACATACTAGGTCGTGATCCCAAGCCATTTGCCCCGGCCATGAAGCTCTGCAGTGAAATGATTGAAGGAATGGGCGGAGTTCAGCACCCTAACTACCTCGCCTTTAAGGAATACTCGTACACTGCATGGTCCACCTTGCGCAAATCATCGAACTTGATTCTCAACCTCTTCGCTCTTATGCAAGGAGCTAACATTCCAGACATCAAAATTGAGAGAGAAGGTAGCGTCAGAAAGGTGCAAGAACGCCTGTGGCTAGGCAAAGGGGTTAGTGGCGGTAAGGGAGAGGATGAGGCTGCGAGGGACTGGGAAAGACTGATAGAAGAGTCGCTTGGAGATTGGAAGGCAGGCATGATTGACTGGGCTCATGACCTTGTCCAAGGTTGGCGAAAGTAGTATAGACGTGGAGAAGGTAATCAGAAACGTTAATGGTAGAGGCATTCCATAATCTTTTTTAAAATTCATGTATTCGGTAATCGTGCAAAGCATTGCTGGTAACTGTAAAAGCATGCGACCTGTTATCGCAGCGATAGCGTCACTGTGATAGGTTTTAGCAGATACGCACAAGAACATTGGAATAGTATTAAGTTGAATCAATGAGGAGCTTTTAAGGGGTTGGATGAGGTTAAATATACTATACGTGCCTTAGGCGCTGCTGGCCCGAGGGCTGGCCCGTGGATCTATGTCAAAGTCGTGTGACATGTACTGCTTGCTTTACAAAACGCCAGTTTGGCTTGTCTGCACTATCACTTTAGCCATTCGTTCTCAACCTCCTTCACCATCTCCGCCAGCCACGGTTCGTCCTCTTCATAGATTTCATCATCAAAACCATGTTCACCGGGCGGCGTGACTAGCTCGAATCTCGTCTCCGGAAACAATCCCCTCGCCCGTTCTACAAACTTTTCTGTCCATTTGACGGGCACGAGCGTGTCATCCTTTCCATGTAGGATATATGTTGGCACAAACGAATTTGCGGTCTCGATTCGTGTGTATGGCATGAGATGCGGGCCTGTACCAAAGAACTCGTCCCAACGCCCATGCGCCTGTAGCATCGACATGACGCCAAGACGAGCAGGTGGGGTGGCGGCGCTTACGATGGTTCCCGGTTGAATACTTGCAAGAAACTCATCCAACTCTCCCTTTGGCGGAATAGACTGTTTCATTATGATGTCTTCTGGCAGAGGGTGGCAGTTTTTCACCACAGGGTATTGGATAAAGCAAGCACGGAATGTCTTCTCTGGAAGCGAAAGAACCGACTGAAGAGACATCCACCCGCCTGCAGAATCGCCTGATACCAAAACGCGAGACAAATCAGGTTCGATAGAGGGGTCTTTGGACTTGAGAAAGATGGACAGTGAAGCTGTCAGCCAGCTTCCAAATGAGGCGATGTCGTCGAGGATATCATCTCCTGTGTGTTCTGGAGTCAAGCGGTAGTTTGGGAGCACAGCAATTGCATTATTTCGGATGAAAAAGGGGACCATGTATGCGGAGAACCAATCCGGGTACATGGCTGTTCCTGTCGCCTAAGATGTTGTATCAGTACCCAGGTAGCTTGCTGCTATCGAAGGCCTGCTTACCAGACCGCCGCCATGCCATCTGACTACTACCGGATGTTTTCCTGGCGAAATTCCTTTGGGCACAAGGACGTTGACTCCTATCTCATGGTCCTGAATCTTTTTATAGAAAGTCGTGTATACGTTGAAGTTGTCAAAGCGAGTCTCTGGCGTAGTGTGGAACGACATGTTTGTGCGGGGTAGCCTTTACTCAGCTTCACGCCCCCCTCAGTGTTAAGATTCTGCAATCTCAATTGTTTTATTTGAATGATTCAAGTATCAATCGCAAGGAGACAGGCTTTTGGTATAACTGCCTCGCGTCGTGGACCTCAGATTGAGACAATGACTATCCAGAACGTTGTATGGCAAAGTAAGTGAACAGGATCACTCAGATGTTGATTAGGTCCGACCCACGTGACGGCGCCTATTGCTTAGTAACCGTCGTTGGATTAGTCACACATATTAGTTTATCCGCGGGTCCTGGGGCACGCTGTAGTGCTCAGTTAGGGCGGGGGACATATTGGATATAGAGTTCCATCATATGATTCATTCTAATTTAATGTAGCTTATTGCACTGTCCAGCAAAAGTGAGATTTCTCCTTGTAATAGATGGTGATACATCTGTTCCATCGCGTACAGGAACTGGATCATATGTTTATCATGATACAGATGTTTGCATCCATCCTATTTCCTTCTGTTCATAACTTGTGCCAGACTTTCACACGCTTAGTTTGATAACCGTCTGCGCATATCCATGACTCCAAGCCGTTTTCAACAGCCAAAGCCTAACAGAAGCAAAAGCAACTGCTAAAGGAAACAGATATTGTAATAAGCCTGAATGAGTGAAGGAGTTGGAAATGTGATACGAAAGTACATGGTCCCGAGGAAGGCGCTTTAACATCTAGCCAGACAAGAGCTAGTAGTGTGATGACCCGATTCTCAGATTGAATTGGTTGTATGATGTGATTTTATCGCAACTCCACTGATGATTCTGGAGTACCTGACGCACAGAAGATCTAGAGATCTTGATAAACATAGAAGCGAAAATACACAATTAGTACACAAGTAGAATTGCTCTTATCGTTTCAGAGGGATGTGCGATTGCTCAGCAACATAGTAATAGTCGGTTTCTGTATAGCGATGTAATCTTACCCACGTTCTACAAACAATTCTCTAGCAGCCAATCAAAGTAAGCACCCATAATATCTTATCTACTGTTACAGAGGGGTATACTACTCTAGTTCTAGTCTCTTGGGCAAGCTTCAATTAGGGGATCATCGAACAGTTCTAGTTATCCGGAGCGACTCCGGTAGTTGTCCGGAGCGACTCTGGCCGAGTTATCAGTTTTGAGGTTGTTCCGGCCAAGGCTGCAACCTCGGTACCCAGTCTATTGCATTGCATGGTATACCCTACGCAACCCCGGCTTTAGCTTCTGTATTAAGCACTTTGCCAGGTTACCGTCAGCGATTATAATTCAATATATTAATATTAACAAGTTTGACTACAGGTAGTACATATTGGAGACTAACCTAACAAGGCATTTTACCCATCGGAGGATAAAAAGAAAGTCTAGGATTTTAGAAAATTTACGTATAAAAGGAGTGAATTGTTCATCAACTAACAAGACGCCATCCACGATCCCAACCGTCTACAACACTCTTTTCAATATAAACAACTACGGTCCTTCACGTTTCTACCTATAGACCACTAGTACAGACATGTTCGCTCTTAACCTCCTCGCTGGCTTTTTCGCCGCCACCATTGTCTCCTCCTCGCCCGTTGCTCACGACACTACCTTGGCAGCTCGCCAGACCACCTGGAAGTGCCCTTACATTGGCGAGGGCCTTGGCGGCCCAATCATCACCCCAGCTGACGCCAAAAACGGCCGCTGCTGCACGACAGGCTGGAGCTACATTTGGGGCGAGGGGCGCGAGGCCTGCTGCCGAAACGACCCGGCACTGCTCGAGGACTCTACGTACAAGTACGCGCTACCCTGCAGCAGCGAATTTTGGGCTACATCTAGGAGCGTTCTGCTGCTGCGGAACTGCAACCTCGAGGACCCGACAAACTACCGATGCAGTGCTGCCTGCGATGGCGTCCCCTGGCTGTACCCTACCCCAAAGCCCTGCCCAGCTAAGAACTAAGCGGTTCTGCCTACGGATGACAGTCACCCTCGGCTGTACTACGAAGCCAGGTCTTGTCCGATTCGCAACTTGCGTATTGTGTTAGCTATTTGTGTTAGCCTCTTTTTTTTCATCTCAGCTTTGTCTATATTTCTTGTCTAGAGAGGCTTAATGGCTTGGGGAGAAAATATATCATGTTACAGTATAAATGTTTGCTAATATTTCGATGTAAGATTTGCAAATCTATATTTTATCCTCATGAGAAAAGAAAAATCTCCCTTTGTTCAAATTCGCAAATATAAATCTGGAAAACAGAATCCTGCATCACTATCTATCCGTTGGTCTTGGTTGAAAGGTGGGAACAGAATAGGCCGAGAGGCACGTCCTGGCACCATATCAGACAAGGAGACTCTATCCTGTCTTCTGTAACGACGCAGGCAAGACTACTCAGATTGATGTCGGCAGTAGTGTCACTCATGGGCATATGGGAGTGCGTGGGACAGCGGAAGAGCCTTCATCCGAACAGACACCGATAAGCCTAGCACAAAAGGATATCCAAGATATGTACAACAACCACATCTGTTAGCTTATATTTATGTTAGTTCTAAACGTGAAGTACAAATTTGGATTGGTTCAATAACGGGTCCGGAGGCGCCGGCGCGCTGATCCCGTCCACAATCTGGTCTCAGATCTAGATCGATTTGAATACGCCAAGATATCTTCAATCCGCGAAGGTTTGTTCCGTTACAACAACAATATAAACATCAAGTAATATAATACTTTGTTGATTATTGGAGATACAAGATTGTTGTTTTCGAAGTATGTACTAGCTTGTTCTCGCTCTATTGATGTATTCTGAAGTGTTCATGTTGTACTCAATGCTTTGCTTACACTATCACTTGAGAACTTAGCGTAGAAAGAAAAGGTTCGTGATCTGTACAAAATTAGACGTGATCACATGACCATAAGAGTTGCCTGCAACTGGTTTTTTCCGCTCAAGTCAAAGCATAAGATACACGATCTAATGCGCTCTCACTGGTCGTAGCATCACTATGTCACCTTCTTTTTGGCGAGCGCTTCTGGTCTAACAGCATCAAGAATCCTTCCACATATCTAACAAAAACACCCATTGAGAAGCTATGCTTGATGCTTCGAGTGAGGTATCTGGATACTTCGTTGCCTTATTCGCTACAAACTGCGCGATAAGATCCTGGTCATGCACACTTATCTGTTTTTTCATAACTCGTAGGGCAGACAAGCTTCCACAGTAATATCGCGACTGTTCATGCAGCCCTTTCAGAACGAGAGCGGAGATCGAGTGTGTTGCTTCTGGTTTCTCCTTTGAATCTTTATCTGAGCAGTCATCTGCGCATGGTCGTTGTTTCAATGCTACGTTACCAAGTTATGTCAACTGCATCATAAGTTGAGAGTCGTATCTCTAGAACGAGTAACATGTGTAATGTAGTCGCAAAATGATCCCTAATTGCCTATCTGAATATACAATGACGGCTTTACTGTGTTTCTTCGGTCAATAATGAAGAATGAATACCTAGGTTGAATTATATCTTACTCGATGTCGAACAACGAAGCTAACAACATATGGTACAAACAGCTGTAACACATTAGCAAACTCAAATACTTGCATGAGAGGGTGGTATTTGAGGGCCTGGATCTGAAAGTGAACCAGTAAAACCATGACGTCTGACGATATTACATCGGTGACTCTCGTACCAAGTATGGAGTCACCGCTGATAACCAGAAATCTCCTCCCATATGAACCGTGATGGTTTTCGAACAGCCTGAAGATTTTGGACAGGAGATGGTTCAACATCATATGTATCTCCCATGTTACCTTGAAACATGCCCGGCATGGACTATGTGCACCTTTGGATCGGCAGGATATCGCAGCCATATCTCAGAGTATCATTTCGGATCCTTGTTGGGGTTAGACAACAAACAGGTTCCGAGGACGGCAATGTGTTGATGGACGAAGATTGTGTTAACAAATTGTACAATTAATTTGTGAATCATATTGACGTATGGCTCAGCTAACATAGATTTACAAATGGTAGCTAAACAGAATCTAGGCTATGATCGCATTCGCATTTCAAAATCGCATCTCTTCGTCCGTGTCATCATAAAAAGGTCTAATGTGCTCCGCCATGGAGAATGACTGAAAAGTATAGCTCCTAGCGACTTTACCAAGACTATTCACGTTGTAAACCGCGCTGATGACATATCCTACCTAAATTATTGTAAGACTTGCTTTTGCCGCCAGAATCTCCCACAACCGTTTTGTTTCTGTCACAATTAATTTACTAAATTCAGCAGATCCCAGAACATAAAACGATTTTTGGTACCTTGAATAATAGCCTGTCGCAGGATATCAGAATTATAATCTTTGCCAACCTAAATGAACAACCACGCACACTTTTGCAAGGAATACGTTTACTGTGGAAATGTAGAGAGTAGAAATCTTTCTCTCCACTTCCCATGTCTTCAAGGAAGTAATCTTTATGAAAAGCTGTCATCCACTGGTACTCATAGACGCAGAATGCCGCAAGCAGATCGCGCGTAAGAGCATCGTTCGAGCTAACTTTCGTCCAAACCGATGGAATGCATTCTCAACCAGTGGGTCGATCATCTCTGCTGCATGTAGTGGCTGTACATAAGAACTGGGGTGCAAGGCTAAATAATGTCCTGATGAAGATGATTTCTCAAAAGCCTAATTGACCGTATATAGTCTAGAATGGGGAACATGGTTATCAGGTATAGGCAAGGTAGCCGGAGTTATTGTTCATATGGAAAATTGTAATGATACCGTCTTTCCGGGACTGTTGCATCCGGACTCCAATTCGGAACCAATCGTTATACACTATGATGTGCTTGGAAAAAGCGTGGGACCGCCATACGCCGCATAGCCTCACGGCCACAGGTGTAGCTTTAGTAGCAATTTGATTAATTGCAGCTAAGCTGCTTGAACCAGGTGCGCGGGTCCCCTTGATCCAGCACTTCTTGCAGGCAGACTTGAAATTAGAATAGCGGCACAATTACCTATCAGGCTTAGCCATAGTACTTTGGATAAATTCATATATGTAATAGCTAAGCTGTGACAAAGTTCATAGATATCCAGCAAAACGCACAGCTTTCTAAAGCCCCTACTGCTGGCTCTAACAGACATTCGTCGCGTGAGTTAGATATAGAATTCAAAGAGCAACATTCGAGCTCCTATCGAGTATATCTTAGGCTACTAAGGTTCAGGAGCTGCATAGTAGAGAAGCTGCCATCTTATCCTTGGCATGAAACCCAAGGAATTATGTGGAAACTATTCTGATATCCATGCTCCTACCAGCGAAACCTCTCATAATAGTTGCGCGAGGCATCTGTCAAGTTGTTATATTGCGCAGTAAGTAGAATCTCCATGCAAAAGACATTAACAGTTTTGATTTAGAGATAGTAGTGCAAGAATATCTTTTCATCCGACACGTTGTTCAGTGTGTTGTTTTCAGTGTCGCTTCTTTTTTCCTGTCATCAAGGCGTCATAGTATTCGAGGACTGACGTTAGTTGGCTTTATCCCCAATGTGCAACATATTGAGCCCACCGGACAATGTTGTAGATGCTTACTGGAGCCGCACGAAAGGCAGCAAAACTTTCCACGAGTAGAAACATCTGGGCCACGACATAGGTCCCGAAGATAATCTTTGCCCTTAATGAATGAAATATTAAATCTCCCGGCACGATCGTAGCATGGTAATGGAAATGACTGGTGCCACAAACAGGCAATTGAAGATCCTCTCCAAAGCCATTTCTCAGTCGTAGTAGGAAATTGGTAGTTCCAAGCAGCGCAATGAATAGCTGAGAAGCAGGCGGAGCTGATGTATGCGGCGAACATCGATGTGCCCCTCGGCCTGTCAAAGTCTCGCCACCATGATAATACCCTCTCCGGCTCTTCATACACATCGAGTTTCACGTGGACAAAACATGGTTCCTCGATGTCTTTTGGCTTTTGCCATCAAAAGGTGAATGCGGCCATAGCAAGTAGGACGTATGAGATGGTGGTAACCTCCAATAGTGAAACAGAGTGCCCTTGAAGCTTACGCCCTAAGCCTTGGATAAGCAGCCAGAGGATTTGTGTGCATGTTGAGAGTTTTCCAATAAATTCGGTCTTGCTTTTGTCCTGGATTGTTGCTTGGGACGGGAATGCTGCCCGGAATTCCAAGCTACCAACAACGTCCGAAGGATCCAGATGAGTCTATCCAATTCGTATCCTATCCTCGACCTTATTCCTGACTGTAACACCCCTCATTGAGAAAAAGTGTGCTTCGATCATGGTCGCATTGATCCAACCGTTCTCTCTCATGTGTTTGACTAGAGCTCGGGCAAACAACCATTGTGAGCATGCAATGGATGTAATGACCTCTGGAGCAAAGATGCCGATCATGATCCATCTGAATCTGCGTCTGGCTGGAGTCCACTTTGTCGAAGGTCGCGTTTGGACATCCAGGTGAAGAACGGTATACGTACATAGAAACGTCGTGACAAGGCAGGCCCAAATGATGTCAACGGTTCCTCGACTATCGTTTTGTTCCGGTCTGAACCCGGCAATAGGTTCCATCAAAGATGAATCAACTAGAAGGGGTCAATGGAGATTTTTTGCGGAGCTGCGGGCAAATGGGGCTATTTGGAATGAACGGTATCGAAGATGTTGGAGAAAGGGGGCGGCGCTGAATGTCATTGGCACAAGCGACTCCTAAGGCGGTAAGGCTGAGCCTCCGCATTGGCGTCACTTCTGCAGGGTCTCTCCAATAGGAGCTAGCGGCAAACAAGCCGCCATTGACTCGTCTTAGGTATACAACAGGACACCCTAAGGCTTGCATTAGCTCTGACACCCGAGGTGAGATACAGCGAAGGTGTAGGGAACCTCTCTCTATTAGAGCGCCAACAAAACATACAGCAAATAAAGGGATGAAGTCCGACCAAAGAGTTAGACTTAAATGAGAGATATGAGATTGTTGGAATCTGGTTTTGGTATGGCTGGTATGTCTTTTATTTTGTGAGTAAGCGTTTTGAAGCTCTTTTAGGGCAGGTGGGTCTGGTTGCACAGCTCAGTATGGTGCGGTAAGGCAGTTGTGCCGGGAGATCAGCCTCCTTTTCTGCATATACTCTTTAAGCTAAATTTATCCAAACACTTGGGCATAAGCTAGGGGAAGGGTGAAGGGAAAATATTAATGAGTCTGCCTTATCAGGCGTTAGCCTGAGCACAGCTAACGCGCTGGAAGATGAAGCCAAAGGTAATTGCACATGTTCAGCTGTTTGTAGAACTAGTGACGTGAACAGCGCAAGCGGCAATCCCACTCGAAATGTTATCGTTTGGAGCAATTTGCCGTCTAATATCGCCACCAGATGCAAGGAGGATAGTCAAACCGGTCTGGCCACATCCTCGCTATACAAGCACACACTGTACATCATTGCGAAGGGATACAAGGCTCGTTGTCTATAACAGGATAGCACGCAACCTGAGATAACTTAGGACCCGTTTGGTTTCGGCTCGATGACTGTACGTTGTGGACGAAGAGGCCAAGCTAATGAGTATGTATTTATCTATCATCCAGAAGAAGGAGGATTAAGGAGAATAATATGTGCTGCAATAGTAGCTCTAGCCTACTATATCTAAGCATCAATCGTATCGTTTCGGATAAATGCTTTCTCTCACTCTCCATAGTTTCCTTTTCTTATTGGTTATTTCAAAATGAAAATGATTAGGAAAAAGCTTCTACAGTATGGAACAGAAAGCTCTCATAGTTGAGAAGACATCGAGATTCTTCGTCATGCTCGAAGCGGTTGTGATTTTAGTGACTATTAAAGTTTTCTCATTTATTGGATAATAGACACTCAAGTTTATTGCACCAGTTCTTAGTTTTAAAATGTGAAGATGGCTAGATAAATCACTTGTGTGGGCTTGATCTAGAGAAATGCGGATCGGATGCACGATAGATGAAATCGATAAAGGATTATTCTTAGTACAACAACCTGGTAGCGCTGGCTTGTCTATCTGTTGCAGCGTTGACCATCACCTCAATCAATGACAGACTAAACTAGGTAGCTTTAAGATGTTTTTGATTCCAAATTTTAGCTCTCTTAACGTTGGAGAAGAGCAGTCAACACACCCTAGCATCGCAGCATGAGGGCTAGTAGCAAGTTACTTGATCAACCATTGATGCTTGCCTATAGCAGCGTACAGTCTTCAAGGCGCGAGATATTCGCGATTAGCCCTCTATAAAAAATGGGAGCTCGCCGTATGACACAGCTGCTGTTCCTACACCAGCAACTATATTTTCCCCAGCGCCTTCAAATGTTGCCTAACAATGAGGCCTTACGTATTCTTTGGCCAAAAGAGTTACTAACCTACTAACTATTGTTGAGCAGAGTAGTTTGTACATATGTTGCCATCTGTCCAGTGAAGTCTCTTGTCCCTACGTAAAAACTAGTTTCCAGAACATGCCAATATTAGGAAAATAAGTATTGTTATCGGGAGCTGTCTGCCCGAGAACAATGTCCCGCCTTACAGCCCTCGCAGTACTCACTTTCATGGGGTCCCCTACTCTGCCCATTGAATGGTTGCTGCTCGACACTCACGCCTGCCCATCTCTTGAGCCTGTATGCAATCCGCTCTACGTACGATTGCTCGTCCAACTCGAAGCTTCCCAATCGATCGCAGGAATTGCAACGTTGATTGTACACGATAGCATTATATCCGTTAACAGGATAACCTTTTATCCAAGTTGCCACAACTTTACTGCTCCATTGAATCTTTCTGCATCTTTTGTTTTCACATGTAAACCTTCCCATAACATTCGTCTCACGCTCGGCGTTGAATTGGGCCTCTATATCAGTGTTGAACCACGTTGACGTTATCGTGGGGATAACGGCTTTGGCAATTCTTTGGTGCAATTCGGGAAATGTGAAGAAAGTCCTTGTCTCTTGCCGTGTGTTGATGTGCGCCCGATCGATCTTGGGCGTTATGATGGACGTCTGTGAATCCGATATAGTAAGAGCTTGCATTCGGCCTTTAAGTACTGCGGATGGCAGGTCAAAGGTCGAGTTTTTGTGGGAAGTGTCCTTGGACTGGGCGTGACTACTGCGCTGGCGGTTACGTATTGTTGAACGGACGCTAGAGGTCGTTGAGAACAGCAAAGGGACATAGGGGGCAGTTGAAACAGGCGTCATGGAAGACGTGACTGAGTCTTTTCTGGGTTTTCGGTGGGCTGGGGAATCGTTTTTGTGCTGGCCGAGTGCGTCTAGGCTACCAAAGGAGCGGTTGCATGCCTTACAGTCAAAGGTTTCCGCATGCTTTGGTGAGTTCTCTTTATGTTGTTTCAGTGCTTTCTCACTGCAGAAAGTGCGATTGCACAATATACAGAGGCTCATTGCGTGTCCTATTCAAGTTTGCGGTGGACCTGTAGCTTATGATTGAGGCTACGTGGGGAGTATTAACGATTCCTGGATCCAGGTTATAAGAAGTGAATTGGAATATGTTCTGTTTCTTTTGGAGATCATATGTTATTTTGGAACCAATGGTACGGTGACACATCACGCGCTGTGGCTGCGTCTGCGGGTGGATTTCTTGGAAGTGCGCGCATAAACTGATGCAGAGTGCGGCAAGTCGAAACTGTGCCCCACCCACACTAAGGGTCACTCTTTACAGGCACTGGTTCTGGCAATTGTCATCTGAGCACATAATTTCTGACCAGGCTAAGGATCTATGTGCGGGGTCAAGCGGTTAAGTGGACTGGTATCAGAGTGCCGTCTTAGCGTATATGCAGACATCCTGTATAAACAAAGCGTCAATGTGTGGGTAAGATGCGGTTCACAAACGATGGTGCATGAGCCCAACACAAGATTTCTCCACAACAATTCTACATTCAAGATAAAATCTCTGTAGCTCTGGCATCAGCGCCAGTCCAAGGACTTTTTTTCCCGGCTCTTTCTCATATCTTACAAATAATGCTACCCAAACCACCGTTGAGAGTATATGTTACTGCCCAATACGGTGTAGACTGGCGATCGTCTTGTTGCACGTTTAACATTACATATATAGGGATGTATTTAGTTAGTGAAGATAAAGATACATAATTGCTCTTATGGGCTAGCTGAATGACATAAGTCCATATTCAACCAGGCTGCTGATAAGCTCGTAAAAGATTGTACAAGAAGTCTAGTTGAGAATCGCGTTTCATCACTTTATGGCAAGAACCGTAAGGAAAACAATCTTCTGACTTGGAGGAGGTTCAGGGCTTGAACAGCTTTAGTGCTCACGAATTTGTAGTTATATATATAAAGAGATTTTGGTCATGTGACTTCGACATAAGCCCTACAGATGGCTCTTAGCTGCTACTGGGTAGCATTCAAGCTAGCATGCACTAAGGGCATGTGCCGTGTATAGTATAAAGCTTCCCCTAGTGATTTCATAGGATAACGAGGTCACGTCGTTTTTCCCGAAGCTAAGAGGTGATATAAGAGCAGTAGAGGGTCAGAATCTGGACCAGTCCGACTATATATACTGTTCCATGGAGAGCAGCGGCAGAACGCTGATGGGTCGTACATTGTTGGATTCTATGGCGCAGTGGCATGGGGCTGAGCTGAGCTTCTAACAAAAAGTATGTGTAGAAGAAGAGCGGCTCTTTTAGTATGATAGGGCATGCTTTATTAGAAAAGCGAACTTTTGCAGTGAAACAGTAGGTAGTTGATAGAAGAGTAGGTGTTCGTAACGGAACAAGTCCATTGGTATCAGTTGTAACGGAAGCTTTTCACCTCTTGCTCGAGCTGTCTCGGCGCACTTGTTCGAACCTTACCTTGCGTTGGGAGTATGACATGCGCAGCGTCTCTCCAATGAGAAGTCTCACACGACTCCAAGTCTTAAAAGTATCTAGATCGTGTTACTGGCGTAAACCAATCTGTTGAGGAAGTTTCAACAATTGCTTCACTCGAGATGGAAAAGCGTCAAAAGTCCCAAATATCTCAGCTGCGTCGTCTTCGTTTACTTAAAATCGAACAGTATTAGGGTCATAGTTATTCTCTACTCGGGTACCAAGTCAACAACAATATACAGCTCGGCATTTCGTTCTAGTCCCACCATTAATCGGCGGTCATAGGCTATAATCATAGATGTACAGCTATCACATAGGCTGATCCACTTGTGAAATTCTCTAGAACTCTTCTCGATGTCCTCTGAAGGCAACATGAAGCGATAAGCCGATCTTCCAATGCGCTTCGCTGTGACCTGTGTTCCTTGTATGGTCGCGTGGGTCGAACTATAATTCCATCAGCAATAGCAATAAGATCTGCTTCGAGATTCTCTTCACCTTCAATTATTACAGTGCATGCGTTCGGGTCATCATAAGCAACTCTCCATATCGTGCACAAAACCGCTGCGCCGCCTGCTCTTTCTGTGCTTGTTGCTTTTGACTTAAGACATGAGTGCAGGTCCTGACAATGCTACATGATCCGATTTGCGCTTTATTTCTCGGGATTCCGTAGGGGTTTCGATTGTTCTCATAATGTCCGTGTTCTATATTCAGAACGAACTATCGACCATTGCAGATGCACTGTCGAGGACGTCGCTCAGTGACCAGGTCTTCCACAGCATCCAAAGCACATTCTATTCTAATAAAATAGTCACACCGATCTCAGAACTCAAGTTTGATTGCTGGAGGATGGTTATTTGGCAATTGGAGTCTCTGAAAACTATGGTTACTGCCATACCTTCTATATCCCCTAATCCTCCTTCTACAATCATGGTCTGGAGTTATTCTAATAAGACATTTCCAGGTCTGATTTGCTGACTCAAGGATGGTTGCAACAGAAGTGGAAAGAGTATACGTTAGGACGGTTGATGCAGCCAAGATGGCGGATGCCAAGATGGCGGATGCTACTAGATAATCGAAGATCTCCACGGCATTGATAATGACTCTTCTGATACACTCCCTAGGTTCCGCTTTCACATGATATGTTTTGGTGCGAGTTCGGGATTGTGGAGGGTGGGGATTAAAATGCGGGGTGGCGGGAATGATGCGGCGGGTTCGGCATCGGTGGGCCGGAACATGTGGTCATAGCCAGCGCAAGACTAAGCATGTGGTAATGGCCCTGCACTGACTATATATCGATCAAAGTGAACAATGTATTAAGCTACTTACATTCTGGAATCAAACCACACGGATTAATGCATATTTATTCTAACCACCAGCCACCAAGACGTGTCCCATCACCCTGAGGAGTGTCGAGCATCGTGCGATGACAATTGATGACTCGCCAATAAACTATGGAGGTTGGAGTGATGACCTAGCCTGTGACGGATATGTCGTCATCAAAGTTAATATTCCTCGTGAAAAGACTCGATATACGGCAGGTTATAAGATCGTAATACTGCGAGGTGTTTTGGATGAATCTTAATGCCAATATCCTTTACAGCAACTTTGGATTCGACAGAAAAGATTTGTTCACAGTCCACAGAAATAGGCTGCCGGCTATCAATGGGAAAGTTATGTGCCTGCACTACGCAGTCACTCACGAAGACTTTGCTTGGGGTATTAGGAACGAGCTGGGTGTCGTCGAGACATTCGAGAAAATCCACAAAGATAAGGACCTGATTGTCTCCTTCGATACTATCAACTTTTGCTTCCCGTAGTAGGCGTATTGAGTGACTGCTTATAGGTGGCTTTTCCTGATATCTTCTAGCCCCACAGATATAGCTCCAAATAAACTCTAGCCTTATCAATACTAGGGTCCAGCGAAGAGTGGGTCTAGATGCATGCAAGGTCTTGTGAACATAATGCCAAATAGTCCCATTGATGGTGGTTAAACTGTCTGTCCCAGCGGCTATTTGAATTTTGAGGAGTTCTGCAAAGCAATGGATGACAAGCCGCGCATTCCTGCTCGGAGAGTAAGGATAACTCCGCACGGTTTAAAATCACCAGACACTCACCTTTCCTAGCCTGAATGGTACGGATTCACCGAAAACGGCATCAGTGGCTCAAGGATAAAGACTCTAAGTGGGTCAAAGTCTGCGCCGATCCAGATGACCTTATCCTTTGGTAATTTCGCACTTGATAAGATCAGTTCAACATTGCGGAGACGCTGACGCAAATCCAGGAACTTTCGCACTCTTCATTATAGCCTCAGCTTAAAGAAAAACCAGCCGAGATTCGCCTTGTACATATGCTTTATGCCTATCGTGGAGACTACACAAGAGGATCTAATCTAAATGAAGGATGCGCTCGAGCAGTGGGTGGGCACAACTTAATGGCTGGCCGATAGGAACGTGGGCTTAAACGTTGCGAAGTGCGATGTCGAGATGATCCACACAACCGCTTTGAGCGTGTAAACAAGTTCAATTCCAACGAGCGCAGCTGGAGATTGATTGGCATCCCATACATCATAGCGTAGAAAGCATATAAGAAGCGTACTTGGAATAAAACACCACTCACTAGCATTGGCCAACCGCCACGCTATTACAACAAAGTGTTTCTCTGCTGTTTAAGATATTCGATTCGCAACATCACCCCAGCTTTATGAGATATTATCATCTTTCTCAATCATGCGCACCGATTTTATGCGGAATCGCTACTTTAGCTTGCTCATTGAGACCTTTCATCCAGAGTGCATACTTACGTCCCTGTCGCTGCAACAATCGCATCGGGCAAGAGATTCTGGATGCAATGCTCTTATTTGAGCACAAAGACCGTACATATAGTCAATCTTCGCAGGTTAGAGTGATTGGATTGGAAAATCTACTCACCAGGTCTTGCTAAATAGAGTATTCTGCTACCTCATTGACACTCCGGAGCCTAAGCGGAGTCCAGAAGGGGTGAAGACAAGTGTGCGGCAAAGTCTAGTTTAAGCGTTTGTTAAGTAGAGGACAAACTTCTCTGGCAGATTTTGGAACGATTGAGATGGAAAGAGAGACTTATGGTAAGTATTTTTCAGGGTTCATTAAAGGATTACGTTTCACTACAATTCTTCACAACAGCCATAGCTATAGTGACTCCAGACCCTCCACTTTCTTCCTCTCGCGACCGATTTCATATATCAGACTTTATCGAATATCGCTAGATACGATGCACTGAGTTTTCTTTCTGTACCAGAGCCTTGCATATTGCTCAGTGAGACATCGAAGGGACGCCAGTCTTCGATTTCATAGCGTATCGCCCTGTGAAATTGCGAATGCGCTTGCCGAGGAAGAAGATGGGTATGCCTAGCAGGCCCAGGGCGGCAGTGATACCAGCGTATGCTCCAAAAGAACCTTGATAACCATCGGTTTCGATGAACTTTGCAACACCATAGCTAGTGCCAAA
The DNA here is from genome assembly GCA_036172615.1 of Curvularia verruculosa. Classification (NCBI taxonomy): domain Eukaryota; kingdom Fungi; phylum Ascomycota; class Dothideomycetes; order Pleosporales; family Pleosporaceae; genus Curvularia; species Curvularia verruculosa. Next base: position 18,269 of record JAWDHC010000145.1, on the reverse strand, counting down.
AGAAACGAAGCCGCGGAAAGCAGTTATAACAATGAGAATAGGTCCTGAACGAGCTGGATAAGAGTCGAGCAAGTAGGTAATACCGACGATATTGGCGCCAATGAAGCAGAAATAGTAACCCGCATAGCTGAACACAACAGCGAACCAATGGTACTTCTCTGGGAACTGTCCAGCCTGGCCGTAGATGACTGCAGAGATGATTCCAACGAGGAGAGGAAAGAATAACGGCAAAATTCTGCTTTCAGGCTCGTGGACACCTCCGTTGCGCTTTGCTGCCCACTTGATGATGCGATCAGATCCATTACCCAACAGAGGTAATGCGACAAAGGCGATGACGACTTGGCCAGCGGTCAGGTAAGATGCAGCTGATTGTGGCCAGTTGTACGGAGCCTTGGTCACAATGTTGCCATAAGTGGTTCCGATTGCAATGTTGACGCCGCTAGAAGATATGTGAGCGCTTTGAAAAAATATTGACAAGCTAGAGGAGCTTACATTGTAAAGCCATTTAGGCAGAAAGCCCAGAACACGTTAGGGAAAAACAAAACTTGGAAGGTGTTCTACGCATGGGTTAATACATGCTGACATACTAGAAATCATCTGAACTACTCACGACAAAGCCGTACCAGCCCTCTGCCCAGTCGAAGTCTCCCACAAAGAGACGCATGTCCGATGACCATGTCCTTGCCTCGTATCGTGTAAAGTCTAGTGCGGGCCTCTCTGAAAGTTTGACTGGAGGAGCCACAGTTGATCTGCTCTCTTGCTCTGATTCGCCACCTTCAGAGACATTGTATTGACCATACGCTGCAAGAGAACGAGGATAACGACTCTCTGGAACAAAGAAGATCGAGGCAATGAGAACGGCAATGCCAAAAGCACCACCGAGAATGTACCAGTTCTTTGGTCCGATTGCACCGGCTAGCGGAGATGCGCCAATAGTCAATCCCGCAGAAAGCAGAGTCTGAGTGGCGACTTGCCACATCAGGAACGTACTGCGCTCATGCATGAAGTGAATCTCCTGGATCATCATAGGTACCAATGCTTCACTCTGCCCAGCGGCCAGGCCAAGAACCATTCTGGCTCCTAGGTGCCAGTTGTAGTCCCTTGCGTAAGCTGCAAGAAGAGATCCCACTAGAAGGACTATCATTGATCCAAGATACACAGGGCGTCTGCCAATCGCCATGGCAAGAGGCATGCCGAAGAGACAACCAATGCCCATAAACATGGAAGGGTATGTCATCAACGCGGTGATGTCGGCGTAGGTTGCACCATGAGCAGCATATTCTGGAATATAGAATCCGAGCAGGCCGCCAAAGCCGGAAACCATGCAAAGAGCGACACTGGAGACTTAAGGATAATCAGACTGATGTACGCTGCAGTCAAAGAAGTGGTCACTCACAAGTCGACAGCAACATGATGAAAGTGAACTTAGCAGCCCGCGACATATTCAAGGGATCTGACTGCAGTTAGCATCGTGCCAGCTGGATAACATTTGGTGAATTTACCTCTCGGGTCAGCACTAGGTGACGGGACAAGAAAGACCTCTTCGGAGTCCGTGATCGTCACCGTTCCCATCGTCTGATGGCGAGCTGCATCCTTTGATTGAGCTTCATCTTGCGAGAGCGTCTCAAACTTCTCCACTGCAAGCTTCTTGTCCGTGGCAGACATTTCGATATTGCCTGGCGGGTCTGGAAAATTGACAATGTAGTATTGAGAAAAAAATGCGTGAAGAAAGGAAATGAACCCGCTCGTCCTGTACTGAAAGAGCCGATTCGGTCACACCTGGTGCCCTTCAAATCGTGGGCGACGTGCTTCTTTTATGAAGCTCAGAGCTGAATGCCCAGATAATAAATTGTTTGTGTTTTTGTGCTGTAACTCAGCGGCCAGATGGCTCAGCATTGTGCCCACCTAATCCGATGGCGAATGTGTCTTCTCTGATTCGCGCCAGCAACTTGCACTAAATCCCCACATTCCGTTCATTCTGGGCTCCATAACCTGGGGCTTGGGATGCGGGGATTTGGTTTCGCGGGGTGCTAGTGTCGCCAGTCTGCAACGGCAGTTGAACCGAGGCCTTGGTACGTACGAAGTCCAGATGTGGCCAAGTCGCCCACCACGTCATCCACCGAGAGCGCGTGCGGACCAATAGGTCAACTTTGAATGACCCATTGCATACAAGCCCCGTCACCAAACTGACTCGGTCGTTCATAGTGATAGTTCTAGGCGCCGAGGGCCCAAGCCAGACTTTCTGGCGTGTTGAGCTTCAGTCGCCCACTTCAATCCCAGCCAGTGCCTTGCTTCGTAATTGTCACAGTTTTCCGAAGTCTGAACTTTATCCGACCTGCTGGGTCTTTCAACTCTGTCGCAGATGGCTTTGACCTTGAACCAGTCCTGATCAGGCTCAACAACGGAACATGTATTGACACTACTGCAGGCCAGCAAAGTGTTTGATAAATGCCCTCGAATGATTGGAAATCACGTCTGCAGAACACCGTATTAGCATTATAATCCTCTACTGTAGGGCATCATGGTAGATAATAAAGAATATGAGGGCTCGTAAGAATGCGCTATGCTGAGCTTCCCGTTATTTCTGCCATGCGAGAGCTGTTGTGTCTCATGAGACACGGAAGAAGCTAAACATTGTAGAGGCTACCCTGGTCGTTAGTATTGGGACTGTCTCATTTGTACAACCATGTCTAACGTCCTTTAACACTTTATTATCTTTATGATAACGTACTTAAAAACTTCAACCTGGTCAATAGGGTATATAAGGTATCGATAGATAGGACGCCTGGTGCTTTTGCCCACTCTTTTTTGAGATACGGGAGTTGGGTTGACACGAAGTCGTTTGATAACAAGATCGATTATGGCTTTGGTCTCCCTCTAGGATGGAAACAATCTTTCTGTCATGTAAGCCTGTACATAACTGATCATGAAAAAGGCAATAAACGAAAAACAAATCTGTTCAGCGTCTCAGTGCAACTGTGAAACCTGTGCTTTTCCTTGTTTCGTTCATTCTCAGGTCGTGGCGCGCGATTTGATGAGTATTCTGCAATAGCTGGGATGTACTCAAGACCTAGGATTGGTTAGCGTCTGTGAAAGTTCAATGCTCGAACTGGGCATGAATCCTACTAGAACCCTGATTTGCTTGCCAGCATCGAATCAACTCCTGTAGACTAGATACCAGTTGAAAGCTTTGTCACCTCTCTTGCAGGAGTTTTCTTTCCCCTACGATATATAACAATGGAGAAGAAATCACTTGTATTCGGACTTCTCTAGAATCAATTATGAATAATTAGCTCTAAAGAACTTTACACTCCCTAAACATAGGTCAGTGCTTTACCTATCATTATCTATAGTCTTCTTGAAAGTCGTCTTAAGGCTAGTTAGAAAGGTGTAGAATGGAAAATAGATATATATTAGAAGCTTTCTGTTCGTATTGCCTTCCGCCAAGTGAAAATAACATTTAGATCATTATGCGGAGAACACGATATATATATATTGTCGCTTTTAATGAAATAATTAATCCTTATTTCTCAAGGGAAATGTAAGCAAGTTCTGCAACTAAGGTTACATCCTCAGATTCGTATGATACCACCTTCTGAGCGGTAGTAGCTTTCTCACCTATGCCCTATCTAAACTTTGGTCCTTCCAGAGGCTGTTGGTGAGTAGATCGCGGCGGTGTATATCTGTAAATTCCTTGATACCTCTGTTTTGATTGTTAGACTCGATGATAACTTCGTGACAAAATCGACATTTACTCTTCCAAAAACGCCGCCTTAGCAGAACTATTTACATTAGATGTATTTAAACCCACCTAGAGCGATATTGCTACAAGATAGGATAGATGATATACTATACTACTAGGTCATAGTTAGAGCGAATTTGCTAGAAAACTAAACCTACTACTACTTCATACTATTAATATTCACACCTTAGTTGTGTTACACCATTTCTCGGCATCTTAGAGGCCCATTAATTAAAGACAAGTCTTCTGAGGTTTTCTAAACACCTCAGCTTAAAGTTCTTAACACAGTATTTCTAAAATACCATGTGTATTGTATAGTACACTGTATTTCTTACTGTCATAAGACCAGGTTACCACGGAATGCAGCTTTTCGGCTTCTTTGGCATCGGCCGGCTGGTATACATTAGCATACGATTGCGCTCCGTTTGTTACTTTGATCTCAATATCCTTAGAGCTCGAGTACCGTAAGGCTTCATACCCTTCGTTCGAGCCTCCGTGTTTATAGGAGTAAATTCCTCATAATTATTCTTGCTAATGAATGGGTTTGAAATGCCCTTGTATCCAACTTGCGGTATTTGTGCAGGAATGTTGTGAAAGGATTACCTTTGAGGGCAAAGGTAGATGAAAGAAATGGTAAGACGAGACAGTGTCGGCTTCTAAATAGGTCAATGAGTCATATATGTGAAGTATTTATATAGTCAGTGAAAAAGACTATTGCGGCCTACTCCACCTCCACAATTGGCCGAGAAGGAGATGACGGCGTCTTCCACTGGTTCTCCGGTGCCCGCACGGCCAATATTCTACCATGGCATGTGGCTTTCAGCGGAACCATTTTCATCCATTAGCGTGCCAACCGCTATCAGCTAGGTGGGCGTGTTAAGCTTAGTGTGGGGTCAGACGCGTGGGAACTTAACCCACTATGACCCGATAGCAACAATGCGCCACGGCTCTTGCTCTGCCCACATTTTCCGTCACCTCGAAACTCGGAGGATGTGGGCTTGGACTCCCTCCACTTCGGAATCACGTCTAACCACTACAGTCTGTGCATATTTAAGGCTAATTGTTGCATACCCAAGCTGATTCATAATTTTCACATCAACTTCAGTTCCACAACACCATAGACAGAATGGCACCCCACGCAGAAGAGCCTCTTCCAGATACCGGCGTTGATCTAATTCAACATGACGGCAAAACCTTTGGCGATTGGCGGGATGACTTCCACCGCGACGGCTGCGCTGTCATCAAAAACTGCGTTACCCCCGAACGTGCTGAATACTACAAGAAAAAACAAATCGAATGGCTGAAGTCATTCAATCTCGGATTCGACCCAGAAGACAGGACCACATGGACCAAAGACCACCTCCCAGTCAGCTTTAAGGGCGGGATGTATTTTGGCTACGGCAGCAACCACGAAAAATTCGTCTGGGAGGCAAGAACTGAGCCTAAAGTTCTCGACGTGTTTGAGAAGCTATGGGGCACTAAGGAGCTGTTGACTTCGTTCGACGGAATGAACATTACTCTACCACAACAGAAAGATCTGGTCTTCACTCCATGGCCACATTGTGATCAATCCCAGCTTCGAAAGGGCATGCAGTGCGTCCAGGGCCTGCTCAATCACCAGCCCAACGGCCCTGAAGATGGAGGGCTTTGGTTGATGAAAGGAAGCGCCAAACTGTTTGACGAATTCTTTAAGGAGGAGCGCATCGGTGCACAGTCTCCTGATGCGCCACCGCCAGAGATGAAGATGATTGATCATTTCAGGTTCACCGATGAACATGTCAAATGGTTCCAAGAGCGAGGTTGCGTAATCGAGAAGATGAACTTGGACCCTGGCGATCTTGTAAGTGTTTATCTTGGTAAACTAGGTTGACAACAGTCGCTTAAAACAATTTAGGTCCTTTGGGACAGCAGGACCATGCACTGGGCAACATTTCCTCAGGGTGAACGCATCCGCCATGTGCAGTATATCTGCATGACCCCTGCCAAGTTTGCAAAGAAGGAAGATCTTGAGCTCAAAGCTGAGCTTTTCAACACATGGCAAGGAACCACACATTGGCCTCACCGGAACATCCATCCAGCGCGACCACCGATGCGAGATGGTGTTGTAGATCCCCACAACCGATCGGAGCCGCTTGAAAAGCCGGTAATCAATGACCAGATCTTGAAATTAGCAGGTGTGAAGGCGTACTAGGTCAAGCCTCATACAAGAATCGTGTATTTTAGCGTAATCCTACCTTGCGGATAAGCAAATATAAACTTTAAACGAGTCTAATTGCAGGGTCAAAGCACGACGTTGGCTTGATTGACAATGTAAACTGATATGTATATCTGAGGTCATTGTGCTTTGAGACTTCCTACGATGATAATTTAGGATGGCGTCGTCATATACACTAAGAATAGTTTAATTATTAGACCTGACTTTGTACCTCCACGTGATCTGAAATATAACTCCATAAATTCGATAGGATATTTCTGCATGCGCTTGGAATCAAATGTTGCACCTCTACCTATGAACGTTTGAGCAATAGGAAACTTCATGAGAACAAAAATTGGCGGTATCCGGCCTGGGAAACAATCAATTTGATTGGGCGTTTAATTTGCGAACGTGCCAGAGATGGGGACCTGTATGGTGTAATGGAGCACATTTTGGCACGTCTGTGAATCAAACAGCGAACCAAATTGATTGTTCCTAAGTCTAGCATTATCCAAAGAAGGTGATGATAATAATGAGAGCCATGCGCCTTGACTACTTGCGCCGCCGTTCGCGCAGCGGAGAGAACTTTCTAGATTGTATTTCGAACCACCGAATACGAAAGAGTGAATGCCATACGCTGGATCATATTCTGTCAGCGTGCGGGCTATGGAACAACAATACTCCCATATTCATAGCCATCATAATAACCACTCTCATGACGATACGCACGCTCCTAGAAGGACACCATGAGAAGATTTACAGGGTTAGAAGAACCTACTTTGCAATAATTATTGTTTAACGAGAGAAAACTGCACTGATACTCTATGATCAGGGTAGAGGAGGAGGTTAGGGCCTGTTAATAGAGTAACGATATAAGATAAGTTGTGTAGAAGATACACTGTCTGCTAGTTCTAGCGAGCTCAGCGGTGGCTTTGACTACCTGTCTCACTATAGACTTAGAGGCACATTAGTTGATAGCTTCTCGGCTGGTTCAATTTGCTAGCGTAGAAAGAAGAATGATTGGTACGTATTGCTCTATTAAATTTCTCCAATGTTGACCTCTAATTTCTATGGAGTAAATCTACTTCTGATACTCATACTTAGCTAACAGGTACAGGTGATATAGTGTATACCTTATCTATGGCTATTTTCGTAGTACTAATATGGTATTACAGCCTGAAACTATGCAGAAGATTGAGGGCGCTAGAAGTTACTGTGTTGCTTAAGCTATATAGGTTTGCCAATATACGGGGTGTAATTATAGTGTTTACTACATGCCTTAGCCTCTATCACCATTTGTCGGGTACGCAAAACCTACCTGATAATATTCTTAACGGTTGCATAGAATTATCACTAACTTACTCTAAGTTTTAATCAACGTCCTTCTATATAAGTCGGGATGATGCATTTCCGACATGAAGCTAGTTCTTCGATTCTCGCCTAACAATAACTGCTTACTGCAATCGTAGTTGGTACTAATGCCCACTAAGTCAATGATATGTGAAAAACAACTCGGTCAGCAGTCAGCCCATGATGTCGAGCGGAAGTAAGCTTACCAAAGCTAAGCCCTGACTCTGATCACGTCGCAGCGAGTGTACAGTATAGAGCACAGGAGCAAGAACAGCGATAGTTCTATTTACAATAGAGTCATGAGAGCGATTGAATACTGTACATCAAACAGTATTTTGGGTCAATAGACAATTATCCCTCCAGATTATGGCAATGAGGCTATATCAGATAAGCACTAGGCGTAAACAGATCCTTGTAAACTAAAATCTCTACGGGTTACGTAGACTAAAAGCTTAGTTTGTAAGCGAGTGTAACATAGCATAATGCCCGTGCCTCTTCTCTTGGTATGGAACACCCACTAACAATTTGATATAAAATTTTGGTTTAGCAACTAATAGTATATAGCTAAGACTCTACACTATATAAGCTGGTCCAGAGCTTGCCTTCAAGCGCAGTATCCATCATCTATTCTGACAATCAATTGCCTGTATCATCATCAAATCCTGTAAATCGCAGACAAACTCTACAATGAAGCTCTTCATCCTTCTTGCTACTATTGCCACAGCATTTGCTGTCGCAGTTCCTGAAACTCAGCCTGATAGTCTCGGCAAACGTGCCTGTTACACTGCGGTAAGCAGGTCTAATGGTATCACCATCTTACAGCAATTGAACTAACTCTATTAATAGTTCGGAGCTTGCAAAAGAGCTTGCCCAAATGCTGCTTGTCCCAGAGGCGGCACTAACACGGCTCCGGAGTTCTGCTGTTAAACACAGGGCTGGCATTTGATTTTCGTGGCTAGCAAAAATTCAGAATAGTTAGATGTTAGTAAAGCTTATAAGTTCGGTCTAGTACATCATCCAGAAGATCGACATAGCTCATATTAACTTTTAAATATTATCGGCAAATTGAATTGTTTACTAGCCTTTGAATAGCTTGGCATGAATTTTTGTCTTCAAGGAACTTACCATAGTACGCCAATCAAAGGGTATATGTTCCACGGGCAAGCGTCACGCACGAGCGAGCTCCGCACCCCACCAAACTCGCTCGCCTCTCCTATTGTGTTGTGTAGTGGGTCAATGCAGTGCTATTCTATTAATCTCCGATACATCGGATGTTCAGCTCGCTTGCTCCTTACTTAATTCTAAAAAGATCCTATTCAATCGGAGTGTAGCTATTATCCATAGTGTATCTGATTGAACGGTCTACCATGAACGCGCTGGTGTCAGTTGATTGAGTGAAGAAGATAACCTATCTACCTCGAAATGAAATCCCGATATCCCTACAATCTATGTAGTTACGTGCTACTACACCATATACTCCCACACCACAATGGATAGCTAGTCAGCTCATCAACTATATCACGCGCAGCTGCGTACATAGGCGCGAACACAAGTTGATCTAGATAAAGTATATAGCCAATTACCTTCTCTTCTAGCCCGATTAGCTTTATTGAGTAAGGCTGGCAATTGCGTCGCGTAGGACTGGCGATTACTACTCCACTATGTGATTGCGGGTCGTTCTCTTGATGTACTTGAGCGCGACCACCTACCATGCAACAATACGTAGTATGAATTAAGCTGAGATAGTAAATACTAGAAATATAGTCTGAAATGGTCGATTTAGAGTCGCAAGCATATATCCTGACAGTTTTTCTGCGTAGACAGTAAGACTGTTAAAACGTATCATTAGAATGTGCGCTATTAGTAGCAATTAGCATTTAGAGAGCCACCAGTGGCGTGCTTAGTAGGTATTACTATGTTTTATTTTAACGCATTCGACGCGATGTTTATAGTAGCTAAGAATGGCTGTGGCACATGGCTGTAGGTTTCTAAAAGCCTTTACAATTATATGCGCAGCCTTTGTACTGCAATGTGACTCTCGCCACTATAGTTTATATTGCCTGAAGATTCTGGTGCCATTGCTTCATTGAGAAACAATACAGCTAACTATTAGGTAGAAAGATTGATTGCATACGTAACATGCATCTCTTTGTAACGAACACCACTATACGCCGGAATATTGCAGGTAACAAGAATGATTTCTGCCTTAGTTAAATACGAGTGGTTGCGGTTCAACACCTGTCCATGTCAGAAGAAAATGAATATTGTCACGCGATAATCACATGACTTGACATCTCACTAAAGATAATGACCTAAGGGATGGTAGGGCCTGGATCAGCAGGTACAAAGAAGTGAGATATATCATTATTGTACTTATTGTCGCTAGGTCTTATACGTTCCTCTCTTACATAGATTCATACTCATCATTTTATCGTTCGTAGAATCAATTACTATTCTCCCGGTCAAGTCCTAGAACTCTTTTTTTACGGTTTTTTCTATAATTATTACACAGACTACCGTGTTCAGCTATGTCTTTCTAACCCATAATGAGACTAGAGAAGTATAGCCTAGTCCCGTGTAATAGTAAAGTCCTAGAAGTCAAAGTAGTTACCTCCTATTTTTTCTCGCGTGGCAGTTTTTTAGCACCCAGGGAGGCAGGTAGGAGTGTTGATTTCTTTTTAGCATTCTTCACTATTTTATACTTTTTATAGAGAATAATTCTACCAAGACACTATGCAGGTTACAGAGTAGCTACCATGCTAGCAGCTATAAGAAGTGATAGAAAAAGAGATTTCATTACAAATAATCTTTTGGTTAACAATCAGACTGTGTTCATTAAGGTAACTTTCAAAGAAAAACAAATTACATTAAAAACAATAAATGACAGTGGTACTAAGAGAAGAGGCTGTAAACTTTATACCTGGGCACTGAAGTTTATCACTATGTGCCGAAAGAACCCGTGTGCGGAAAATAACTAATCGCATCGCAGCAGCTAGAGAGACGACCACAATCATTAAGATCCGATCGCTTGTGCTTAACAAATAGTGTTTTTTGGTATATAATGATAAACGTTAGTATTCCCAGAATATCCGCACAGCAGATACCCAGGTCAAAGTACAAATAATCCTTTATCAGGATTGGGATCAGGTAAATTAATCATGGGATTGCTCTGGTAAGATCCCAGGTATAGGGGCTTCTACGGCGATAGTATGAAAGTTATCACGGGAAACGTTAACGTACCTACCGCGAAAAAGATATGTAACCTATTGTGAAGTAGAAACCTTTATCTAGCACCCTTAGCAATAGTATCAGTGGTGATATTAATACCCTAGCTATTGCTTCATGGTTGATTATATACCTAATTCGTGATAGATCTGTTAAAGTTTTCCCGTTATCACACATTTCTGTATAAACTTCCTGATTGACTTCACCTAAAGTATCAAGACGGCCCTTTCTAAGCGACATGAAAGGGCTGGTAAGGCGGGGTAGAAAGGTATGCGGACATAGTGATTCTGTGACGCAAGAACATATCAACACTAGTGGTAAAGGCAAGATAGGATGCTCAAAGGTAACATTGGAAAGATGCGAGATAGACAAGTCTTGCAATTAGGCTATCTCAAAGGTCATCAGTATGTTCAAAGAGTAAGAATATCTGCTGCCAAGAACTAGCCGCTTTTTGTTGAGTTTCTTCGTAAGATTTCGGTACAACATCCAAGACTTCCATTATTTCAGCTCGCCTGAATTCTATTTTAAATTCATATAGCTATGTGGCCATATAACTATTACTAGTGGCTCGGATATTATCCTTATCTGCTACAAACTTTGTGCATCATAGATTACGAATACCAGTCCGATATTATACTATGACTGAGGGGTATGAACGTAAGCCTCATGTAAGAGGTTCAAGACTATGACTATATTCACTTTATAAGAGACGAATGTTGCTAGACAAGTCACAACTATATATTATATTGTATGTTCTTCTTAAATCTGATATAATTCTATTGAAATCTGATATCTCACCAGCGAGAAGCGTTTCTCAGTCAATACTAAAAGGGAATTCCCTCGATTCTCAATTCTTACTGTCTGTCTCTTCGTAGTAGCAGCCATCGCCAGTCCTGTTGCCGAACCTATGCCGCAAGAGAATCCAGCCTGCTGCGCAACTGCGAACCCGGCTAAAACGTGTGATTTCGCCCATAAGGGAGTCATCTGTCATTAATGTTGGGATTTCAATACCGAAGCAACTTTTGACTTCATTACCTGATGTAAGGTAAAGATTTCTTTTAATATGACTAACTATACAGAGTAAGCAGACTAACGTTGATGGGCCAGTCTAACACAACTGCAAGGACATACTGCTTTCGAATATGTCGCCAAATATCATGACGCTCATATCGAGCCGCTTCTATATAGGGTGATTAGTCTAAGTTGCTAGGCATAGGTTATATAAATATAACTTATGCCAGTAATTGCGCAACTATCATATTCCTGTGTAAAGATCGTGCTTAGTTAATCTAGTGTAGTGTTATGAGTGTGGACCTGAAGTGGAAGTACTATAAATAAGACTTGTGATGTCAAGACTCTCACTGTTACATGTGGTCCAAACTGGCCCAGCGCGACCTAGTTTAAACCTACCTGGCTATATAAATACTCGTAAATTACCAAAGTAGTATCCTAGCATCTTATCATATAACAATATGGTATTTAGTTGCTAGTTTTATCTAATATACAATATGTATATATTTATATTATCTCTTTAACGGAGGTCACAAGAGAACCGCTCACTTAAGCAAATGACTCACAACCTACTAACGTGTTAATCTCAGCACGATATTCTAGTCTTTCCTTATAGTTACTAAACTATTATAGTTTTTATAAACTATTATAGTTTTTATAAACTATTATAGTTTTTTATAAAACGATTAAACTGTATTACTTTTACTTATAAGAGCGTAGGCAAGATTACGTAGATTAGTATTAGTAGATATTATCACTTAGAGACACATAGAAGTGCGTAGGACACTATAAAACCTTTATTCAAGGACATGTCTATAATATTTATACTGGAATATGTTGGAATCCGGCTATATAGCTCTCGTCTCCTAAACACTACTTATACTTCTAGTTGTATAGATTAATAGTGTATCGTTGGTTTAGACCAGTTTCTTAGCTTTGGTATTAGTTAGTGCTAGATCGGCTCTCAGTTCGTTCTCATAGGTTGTCTTAATGAAGGACTGCATCATTACATCGGTCTCGATCTAGGTCAGGTTGGTAAGCTGCTTCGCAATAAGCCATGGGATTGCCGAATAATCCGTAAAGGAAAGAGTCAATTGACTTTTTCAATGATAACTATCTTTTACTATTGCTATGAGCTATTCTTTTAACTTATTTTTCATTAACTAGTCTAAGCATTTTAGTGGAATTACTATAATTATAACATGATAAGTAGTTAGGCTTAAGTAAAGCAAAAGGATGATTGATTGCTAGATACTTAATTGATGGTTGTGTTACGGGTCGGGCCTAGACAGGAGATTGTTAGTTGCTAGAAGTTATTGTATTGCTTGAGCTATAGATGTGTGCTGATATATAAAGTCTACTTATAGTGTTCTTCATGTGCTCCAACGCCCACTATTCTTTATAAGATCGGCAAAAAAGACTTCTCTGTAACAGGTTGCTAGTGGTTAATTAAGTAGAAAGTCATCTATCTACTTTAAAAAGAGATCCCGATATATATCTGCAATGTATTCATGTGCTACTCCACAATAATATATTGTCCAATTGCGATATCTATAAGGTAAGTTTTGATGTTTAAGACTTCGATCTAAGCCTTCTAGTTTGGCACTTAGTGAGCTTGTCCGCAGAAACAACTGGCCAAATACTGCACCATCGTACCCAGGCTCATACAATTACTACATATGTGTGTGTGTGTGTGTGTGAAATCTTCAGTAGTTCCTTACCCTCATTCCATCCGTAACGTCGTTCGCGATCTTTTGCTCCATATGACTCGCAATACAGCGTCTCTTGTCTCGTCATCAAGATTCTCTAAGATCAAGACCGAATTTGCTGTTCCACTCGAAGATTGCTGGGGCGGGGCACAGGACGAAGCATGTTGCACTTCTTGACGCTGAAGAGTATGAGCTGGCGAACTGCTCATTTGTACGTCATTGGAAACGGTATGAATATTGGGTGAAGGACTGTTGATAAGATATTGCACGCACTGCTGTGAGAGAGCAGTGTCCACACTGGAGGAGGGTTCGAGGTTAGGCAGGAGCATGCCGTCATACGAGAAGTCGCAAGAAACCTCATCCCATGAAAACGCGAATTCCGAGCCGTCCAGCTGTTCGTTCATGTTCGACTGGTCGATGATATCTGTCTGACCAGATAAGCCGGAAGGGATGACAGCGTTAAAACCTTCTGAAGACCGGGTGGTGTTGTTGGTGTTAGGGGTGTTGTTTTGTGGGGGAGTTGAATTTCGGCGCTTCTTGCATGCCGATGAGTTACGGCGCGGCTTTTGTCTAGCGGGTAGCGTGGTGTTCTTCGAATATTGTTCGAACGATGTGTACCTTACACGAAATGAGCTAATGCTGAACGTTTGTGTAGCTTGACTAGTAGGGCAAACTCACCTATTGCTAAGGCTGAGTGGACTCCGATTTGGGAAGTAACGATCTGATATTTGGGACCAGTTTTTTCCCATCTCAGATACAGCGGCTCGTAGACGCTGGTCCTGCTAAGGTATTAGACACAATTATTGAGTTGGGCTTGAATACCAACCTCTTCAGATGACCAGGACACACTGCCGCTGATTTTCGGGTCTAACGCATTTCGCCAACGTTTTTGGCATTCTTCGTCTTGGCGTCAGTATGTTTGCAGAGTAAACCGAAGTTGCTCTACGCACGGTCTGGACTTCGAGTCTCAACTACCTCAGTGGCGAGGGCCCATTGTTGACCAAATCGTGCTACCGCAACACGAAGATTCTCGTCCTCCTCTTTGCTCCAATTGCCTCTGTTGAAATTATTCTTAATCTTAGTCCATCTTCGACGACTGTCTTTGTTACTACGACCGACAAGATGCCTAGAGACATCGACCCAGCTGATTGCCTCCTCTCCTAGATTAGCAGTTTTCAATTAGAACTGAGCAGAAAAAAGGAAGGGAAATCTGTACCTGAGTCCATTATAAGCTCTCGCAAGATAGCATCCTCCTCAGCAGTCCACCGCTTTGCTGTGTTTCGCTTACTAGTACCTGAGTCAACCGAATCGTTGTCCATAACGCTAGTTCAGCTTGTGTAATGAGTGACGAACAGGGCCCGACTACGATGAAATAGCGTGCACCCAAACACTGCAGCAATTTTTATGTAGTATGACGAAGTAATTGTAAGACTTCGAATGGACAGCAATATGGTTCCCCCGCGTCGCACCGCCCCATCCGTGTGCGGCCTGATTCTTGGTTAGTAAGTATGCTTTGCGCCACTGCCGCGCGTTGCGTTCCGTCCTCGGAACAACGCCCCATAACAGGCAAATACCTATTGGTCCTTGCGAGGAAAATGCAAGGTTCTTACACATGATGGAACATCGCAAACCATTGCCAATACAATGCGGGTGGCGATGGAGTTGTGCCGTGAAGGATTTCGATTAGAGTTGGCACTAGTGTAGCAGAGTAGTTATGCGGAACATGTCTTGTCGAGAAACGTTCCTGATCAAGGACAAACAGCACCTTCCAGTACAGATGTGTACCATCAGTCGGGGCCATCGCCTTGTGGACGCGCAGTGGACGTGACTGCAGGTGCATGTTGCTATACTTACGCGTGGGGTAAACGGCTCAATCGAGCCTAGACTGTTATAATCAGTCGGGGCCGTGGGAGGCGATAATGGCTTGCCTGTTAATAAAACTACCTATGATTCCCGATCTCAGCCACCAACAAGTGCAGTCAGCGCGACTCCTCGTTCTCATTCCATCAATTGTTCTGGCCTTCGATATCACACCTTCTTCCCTGCTCTGCCCCACCCCGTCGATGCACTAGACAGTTCATCAGATCAAGAGCTAGACCTACAACACCCCCCGAATGACGTTCGACTGCAAAAAGAGGACCCTAGGCCACATGTGAGCACTAGCGACCGGAGAAAGTATGGCCAACTTACCAGCCTCTTCAGCCACCCCGCCATCATCCTGCATTGCGAAGGATTTCGGGTTGCAAGCGTACTTCTTCTCTACGCATTCGCAAGTGTTCAGCCATGCCGCTAGTCCTATCTGTCCACGGCGCAGGTTCGAACCGGCAAATATTGGAAACATAAACGGCCAAGCTTCGGGCGTGTCTTGGTGAGGTGTATGAATGTCAACGCACTAATAGCTTCGACCGCTGGTCCAGGCATGCTACCCATGTTGGCCGGCGCTGGCTCATACTACTCATGGCTCAGTGCATCTGGACGAAGGCGCAAGGAAGACATCACAGACATTCAAAACGCCCTTCGTAAAGCGGTCGATGCAGTAGGAGCCGGTCGCATACCTGATGTGAAGGCGAGAGAAGTGCACAGCATCATGGCATTCTCTCAGGTCGGCATTCTCGATACAATGCTCTTGCTCCCACAACAAGCGGGTATGCTCCCTAGGTTCCCAAAACTAAAATTCGGCATACTCATCTGTGTCGACTAGTCGGAAGCCTTTACGACTTGTGCCGAGACATGCACGGCGGAAGGAAACGACAAAGATCAGCGCAAGGCACCCCTCTTAAGACGTCTATCAGTTTACTTGCATGGTGCCGTTAACCTCCACGGCCGGAAAAGCCGAAACTTGACGGATAACCACTTCCGGGGATCTAGTTGCAAAGCCATGTGGTTCAATGGCTCCCATCGATGCCATGATGGATAAGGCGACTGCCAGAAGGCATCAATCCTTGTTTCATCATGCAAGATTTTATCAAGCGGAATTGGCGGAGCGATCGCGACAGCCAACAACGCCCTTGACAACCGAAAAGACTAGAACAGTAGCGCAGCCTTAAACTTGACGGCGGTATAATTGATTGCGAAGCCGACGTCCACGCAGACATATTTGGAGGCTGTGTAAGTGCCTGCTTCAGCCAACGCTTACTATGGAATCTGCGAGAACCAACCAGGGGCCTTCCCCACACTCTGTGGCTTCCTTGGCTCATGTTCGTTGTACTATCGTATTTTGTATATAGGTTTGGCTAGCAACCTCATCATAGACGCCTTACGGGTAGCCTGAAAGCTAGGCAGCTACAGCATCATATGACATTTCTAACGTAGACTCAGTTGTGCCTTGTATTGAATGGAAGAAACTTTGAGGTATGAGCAACCCAGCTTTATTGGCATGATTGAAGTTGGAAATTGCCAATGGAGAAGCAAAACGAATGAATTAGCTTCTTCATCGGAAGGCGTGAAACGAGAAGGGTTGAAACTGGAAGGAGCTACTAGGATGCTGGGAGCAGGTTACATGCTCATCCGTTCACCAGAAGTGGCAACCGACTACTCACAAAAGCTGACCGTACGCAAGTCTTCTGTTGTTTCTGAAACAATCCATTGTGCATGCTGATAACTTGGCGTTTTCAATCGTGTGCACAGTGTAGCTACTTAGTCAGTCACTTGAAAAGACTGTTCACTTATGGTTGAAGCACTTTTTCAGCATTCGGAGCTAGACATTCCTCTACGATGTATTGAAACTAATCAGCATAATTACAAAAAAGCTTGTGGAACGTGTAGACTACGGAATCGAACGTGTTTCCTTGTTATTAGAAAGAACTGAAGAACAAATTGCGAAGAGCACTTGATAAGATGTGCACGCAAAAACGTTGACACAAATGGGGTAAGTCTAGTGGACGGACAGCGAAAGCACTCGAGAAACCAGAAAAAGATGAACAGGTTACTGGAAAAACACCGTTACCAACGAAGACGCATCGGTATTGAGGCTTTCTAAACATCTAGAGCTGCAATTAAACGTTTCAAAGTCATTCTCATAGAAGAGTAAGAGCCTGCAAGATCCTGTTGAGGTTAGATATGGTGTTGAAGCAGCAAAGGCTGCCCTAGCTGCCCTCATGATCATCGCCCGCTATCACTGCAATGTCGCACTTCAAAGTAAAAACTTAGACGTCACAATAGTCGCTAATGGTGACCATGATATAAATTTACGACATCTCTTAGTAATAACTATCGTACTTGGCCCTACATCCTCGTCCTTGATTGAAGTGGTTCTTGTTACGCGAAGGTGATTGTTACGCGCTTGAGCATAGAATAAAATAACATTTTCTATATAGAGGGTTTAAATACCCAGGTAGACTTACGTGTTCTGACGGTGTACAGAGTACAAAGCACTCTGCACTGATCACCTGCCTCTCGGCTATGTGATGACAAGTCATATAACTTGTATATATATATATAGACTACACCTCACTACAGTTTAAGTTAACGGCTTTCTTCACTCCTACTATATGTAAAATTCCTTTAAATTTTTCACTTATATCTCTGCCTCGCCCCCAGTTAGCTGCAGTGTTTGGTGTTGTCTCACTACCAGGTAAGCATTGTGGTCTTGCACTCCTTTTATCGCCGCACTCTGTGGACAAAAATGGCACGACTTCACATAGGCCACACTACCAAAGTCGGCAATCTATAACTCTGCTACCAACTGATAAAATTAACACTTAAGAGACCTATTAATAAAGAGAGTTAGTATATATATTAAATTTGTTCTTCGCTATTGTTGTTATTTTACATTAATACTATGTGTATAATTACGAAAACAAATGTACGTCTTCAAAACAGCAAGATTTCAGCTATTAAGAAGTCTATATTGGTAAGACATCTAGAAACTAAGCTTTAAGTCAATGTAGTTTATAGCTTTAATACTGATATATTCTGCATATATATTGTGGCACGATATGTAAACAGGCGCGCAAGAAGATCAAGAGGACAACCTGGAATCAAGTAGTCGAGTAGTAATCGCCAGTAGTTGATTGAGTGAAGAAGGTGCCTATCTACT
>JAWDHC010000144.1:0-71723 GCA_036172615.1 Curvularia verruculosa | reverse complement strand
TGCTTCTGTATGGGAAAACAAATACATATTCGGAAAGGTAGTCTTCATACCCTCCTCCCCTTACACCTGTTTGGTTTAGACTAGGCTGTTCTGGGAAATGCAGGTACATGTATGTTGTTATTGTTGTTTTTTTCCTGGTTACAACTTATCCATGGCTCCGATTTTACATCTTGAATACTCTCTCTCTCTCTCCACATGCATACTACAAACCACTATCGTCACACACACGGATGTACGTACTCAAGATGCAGACAGTATCCATTCAAAGTCGATGAATTGTCAAAGTCTGGAATCAGACTGCTATTCGGCATATGCTTACACTGTAGTGCTCCATGTACATGTGTTCCCTGACAAGATAAAAAAGAACACCCTAGCTGGCCCTTTTCCAATCCTAAGCTTGCGCTCCTTCTTTCCTATTGTCCCAAAACACCAGAAAATGATCGCTGTATATACAAAGAAGACAAAAGACAAAGTAAAAAAAGACTACAGAGAGCTTGTGCTAGTCTTGGTATAACTTTTTGTTTCGAAAAGTTCACCTCCACTGGCCTTGGCTCAGCTTGAGCAGGCCCTCGACACATCCCGCTTCCTCTGCCGAGTTGATACTCGAACGTCCACTGGCACCATCTCCGCCCATGAACTGCCGCAGTTCTTCGTCTTGTTCCGGGTCGGTTACACGTTCCCGCTTCTCTTTGGCTAACAGAGCATCCAGACTCGACGACTGCGACATGAGTTCCCTGTTCTCTCCCAGTATTTGTCGAGCACCCCGCGAAGCGGGAGGTGTGGCAGCAACTTGTCGATCTCGGCACACCGACTTGGGTGCATCTGGCTCCCAGTTCTCCTTGTCGCTCTCGGTTTGCGGGAACTCGTCCGATTCGGTGCTGTCGCCACCCTTCTTGTAGTCCGAGTAGTCATTGTGGGTCAACCGGCCGCTGACGGTAGAAGCACGTTGCATAGGACCGCGAGACTTCTTTACTGACGGGCTCCCAAGCACCTTGTGTAAGCTGTGACGTCCTGTGAGCGGGCTACTATTCTGACGCGCTTGGTTTTGAGCCAGTATTCGTCGATTGGCGCGTAGTATTCCTATTGCATCCGCTGCGCTCCCGCTTTCTTCTTGCTCCGCGCGTGCGGTCAGGCTTGTCGTAGACCGAGTCTCAGGATCACACCAAAACTCCCACGCACGCGAGTCCCTACTCCGCCCAATACTTGATGCTGTTCGTGGTAGCTTGGGACTTGGCTCTCCTCGTGCGGCAGCAGCTAATCTGTCGTTTAGGCCTGCGGCGCTGTAGCTTCGTCGAAGACCAGCAGCCGCACGAGAAAATGACGACGGTGTCTTTTTTGACTTGGGTGGAGAAGGTGTCTTGTCCAGATCTGTGACGATGCGTGCAGTACCGTTTTCGTTGGTCGACAGTCGCATGAATGAGTGTGTGCGCTTCAGTGATCGCGAGGGCGTCTTTGCTGTGGTTTCAGGGGATTCAGAGGGCCTGGGCGGAGCGTTCGGAAAAGTGATAACCTCAGGCGTGTAATCTTCCAGATAGCGGACAAAAGAGGCACTGCGACGGTTGGAAATCCATGATGTACGCGATTGTGGGGGACCTTGTGAAGACGATAGTGCTTGCTGGGGGTCGGTGATCTGGACAGGGGCTGTCTCGGCCTGGGCTTCGGTTGAAGGTTCTACAATGGTTTCGTTTGCGTGGTCAGATTCGGCAGCTACAGAGGCAACTGTGTCGATGGTCCGCGGTTCGGGTATAGTTTCGTCGGAGGTTAGTTCTGGAGTTGCAGGGTGCTCTGGTGGATCGGACTTGAGGCAGTCGTCCGAGTCCTTCGGCTCCGGCGCGTTATCGATACGGCGCGCACTGGGCACTACCTCATCTTCGGTGAGTGGATCTGACATGGCGGACGATGAAGACAGAAAGGATGCGGTTGATGATGGTTCAAGAGGCCGCGAGCGGCGGCGTTCGTTTTGGCGTTTATCTAGTGCAAGGCGTGATCAGGACGTGTTTCAACCAAAGGCAAGCTTCGTATGGCGCAAGGAAGATGAGACCTGCAGCAAGCCGCAAGGCGCAAGCCATATGTGCCGCAGCGCGAGGAGGGAACAACTTACTTTGGAACCAGATCTGAGGAAGCAAGTTAGCAAAGGCGCGCACACTCGTGACGTGGAGCAATTATAAATGGGGGCGTACCTGAACCTCTTTTTCGCCAAGCGCCACCTTTTTGACGATTTCCAGACGGGCAGCTTTGCTAGGCTTAGGATTTTTCAGATACTCGGACTTGAGTATGTCTTCGTCTTCCTTGCTACAAGATGTCGTGGTCAGCGGCGATGGCATGTTGTAGTGTCGCTTGCCCGCGGGGTAGTAGCATGCCGAATAGCTCCCGGCGGAGGTCGCGCACGAACCAGCGCGCGTCCAACATGGGTCACGAGCAGACGGAAGAGCGAAAGACCAAAGTGAAAGTTGCATAATTGACAACGTACCTGGTGCGTCTTCGCTTCTGGCGAGCGAGAGCCTTGTTGTCGACATCCGGGGGCATGTGGTTTGCAACGGTTTCCTGCGAATGGACGAGAAAGGCCAATTGACCACTGAAACTTGCGCGTCTAGCCGCAGTGGGTAGACGCGATGTCGCAGGCGAGGAAAACGAGGGTAGAGGCGACGAGTGAGCCATGGCGAGAGGGTGGCACCGGGGGAGAGAGGGAGGGCAGGCAGTGAATTGGAGGAATTGGCCGGCATGCAGAGGAGGTTATAGAAAGGATAACGCGAACAGTATGGTGGCAGGAAAGGGTTGCGTGAGGCGCGTCTCTCGTCGCGTACCGTATCAGATTAGTCCGAGCCGGGCGCTTGCCTATGTCGTGCAGTGAACACGCCGTCTGTGCACCTACCTGCACCCTCCTTCTCCAGCCTCATCGCGCCCAAGAACCACTCACTCCCATCCCGCACATCCACCACGTACCTACGCGCGAGCACCGCACGCCGGGCGAGCACCTGGCCTTTTCCGTCCTGGACGCCATCATGAATTGTAGGCGATGCCTTGCATCTGGTGAACGCCCTCCTTTCCTTGGTGCCTGACGTGGGTTCTTCGTGTCTTGCTTTTTCCGCCGTTCCCTCAGCCTTATCCCCAGATCCCGGCACGCACGTGAGTGCACAAAGCGGCTCGCGACATGCCGAGCAATGAAGACGGGCGCCTGGATGGTCGACACAGCGAAAAAGCATGCAGTAGAGATATGAAAGTTTTGGCCCAGCGGGTTACGCACCATATGTACTCTTCCTGGACGGGCGACTACGAGCACACCATGCCGGGCCTGCAAAAGCGGCGCTGTTAGCTTCGCACTGCCCACGAAACACGTCGGCACGTGATGCGTTAACCCAATCAAGCCCCTCCCGCCTCCGCCTCCACAAAACACCATCGGCGCCCCCGTAGGCACCATCTGTGTACATGTCCATACTCCATCTTCAACGCAAACTGTCTATCCTCGGCCTTCTCCGATACTCGATTGTGAGCCTGTCTTCGGTGACAACCTCTTCTAGGCAACGATGCACTCTTCAACCAACCCATCTCCCGTCTGTGATGATGCGCAGAGCCGGTCCTTCTTTCTTAGCATCTGACATGTTGCATGCACCTATGTTGATGGACACGCTCATTGTCGGCTTCTCCTGATACCCCACCCGTACCGGTGAAGACGATGCGCTCAAGGCAGAAGGGCATGCGACTAATAGTCAGAATCTCCCTCATTTTCACACCTACCATGCTTCAGTCAGGAGGGTGTCTTTTTCTGCCTTGCACATACTAGCAAGCCCTCTGCATATGATGCCGAGCAACCATTGGGCTAGCCCAAGGATTATGCGACCATTCACAAGGGAAATTAGCAAACCGGCTTACTTTCCACAAGGCGGCAAGGCAAAAAAAAATTCACCCCATCTCTGCCATTTCAGAGACCATTGCTTGAACGAACCCGTTGTTGCTCATTTCTGTGGCTTTGCCCAGTATTTGCGCCATGCGTGGTTGTGGCCCCATTTCCCTATCCTGTCTTCTTCCGAGAACCTCCTGGTCTCTCGGCTGCCCATGATTGGTGAATCTTTCCCGAACCAATCGCCGCCTCCGAAGTTATGTTGTCATGATATCCATGCTCCACAGCTCTACCGTTTGAACCCTGTATAGTTGATACTGCGTAAGTACTTCGCTAGATTGATAACGGCCTTCTAACTTGTTTTCGAAAGTCTTGCAAGGTCTCTATATTCGCGTACTAAAATGTGCCGCAATCAAGCTTCCGTCTATTTCTTAATCTGTATACCTACTCTTAATCTTACACTCAATCGCAAACATGTCCGAGCACAATTTTCCGACACCAATTTCTCATCTTTCCTAGTCTTACTTCTAGTCTCCTTTTCTGTCTTACTCCTAGTCTCTTGGTCAAATAGAGTGGTTAGGTACTTCAACGGATCATTACAAACGCCAACCCCACGCCTACACCGCACATGCTTCTATCTCTTGTGTTACCTTTGCAACCAAGAGTCACAGGACGCCTGCAGCAACGGGTTCGTGGGGACTTGACCCCTCCACACTAGCAACAGTACCCGATCCCACCACGGAGGCCTTCGAAGTAGGCAACGGCACCAAGCAGGTGAACTGCTATTCGTTTCCACCAAGCTTTGCCGCACCACTCCCCAAACATCCCTGAACGTTGCAAAATATGGTGGCAGCTGCTGTCATCCCATGGTTATGCGCCTCCTTCACCTTACTCATACGCTCAGAGACACCCCTGTGAGTCAAGGGCGCGACTACATTGGAGTTGAGAAACCGGTAAATGGGCACGGATGATGCCCGACATGAGTCTTAGTTGTGGACATAGAAAAAGCAGACAAGTCGAAATTTACCATCACATCTTGGTATCGTCAGTGAACCGAGAGCCCCCAAACAAACCCCAGAAAGCAATGCCAGGCAACATGCGTATCGCCATAGCAGGTGATGTAGTATCCGATCCACCAAAAGGCATCCACTGACATTGTAATGGATAACAGGTACCTGCGGCCTGGCACTGTTGATAGCCCAGGAAATCAACAACACAACCAGTCACCAACTGGTCATTCTCTCAAGAACCGTACGTATCCAAAGATAGTCAAGCATCAGATGGTTGTATATCAGTTGGTAACGCTTACTCGTCTTAGTATCAAACAAGTCTCATAGCATCTGGCTACAACTGTCAGACTGTCGACTACAACAACCCGGCCTCCCTTCAACATGCTTTGATGGGTGTGGACACAGTCATCTCCACAGTACTGGGAAACCCCCAGATCCGGCTCATTGAAGCTGCCGTGCAGTGTCGTGTGCGGCGATTCGCACCTGCTGAGTTCCAAGGCCAGCCGGGTTTGCGAAGTCAGAATGGGCTACTCGATCGTGGAGAGAACACAGCCCTGGCTTTATTGAAGCATTACAGTAGCCATATGCAGTATACCGTCTTTGTCTGCGGCATCCTCTATGAGCGCTTCTCCGTCAACGGAATGCTGTCCCATCGCATGGGTGCCAGCACAGGCTATTGTAACGAAGGAGATTTCATCGCCAATCCTCGGCAGATGACTTCGACAGCCCCAATCTACGATGCTGCACAGAATCTTTCGTGGCTGTGCTTGACGTCTGCTTATGATGTCGCACAATTTGTCGTTCGAGCCATTGACCTGCCCAGCTGGCCATCCGAGATGAGCATATGTGGTGAACGCATGACGGTACACAGTCTTGTGGAGATGATCAGAGCTTGCAGGAGTATGTCGAACCTCTCGAGTATATCCATGGCACCAAACTGACTGTCAACAGATCGTGCCTGGGTTAGCATCGAATATCAATCTCCTGCGAGTACGTGTTTCTTTTCTGCAGTTGCGGACTTGGATACTGACTGTAGTCCTAGATCTCGAATACCGGATGACTATGGCACAGCTGGAAGGGGACGTAGCTGGGCAAAGACGGCTCGCTTCGCTCCTCGCGACGGCAGAAGGGCGTTATGACTTTGTAGTGCCCGCATACCTCAACACGGTCTTCCCGACTATCCGTACAACTCGTTTCCAGGACTGGTTCCTGCGCAACTGGGCATCCATTCCCTGAGTAAAAGTCCCACCTACGTCATACATGAGTTACGTGTCCTTCAGGATCTCCGATGCGGGGAACTCTATGGAAAGGACACATGGGCCAGGCAAGCACGAGAAAATCTTGTGACAACGAACTCAGGCAATGTTCCCGTTCGACATGTCCGCCCGGTGGCTGGAATATCCCTGTCGCATCACCCGTCTGGAACTCAGAACTTGTACTCTTGGCTTTGTCAGTGCGACTGGCCGTCTTCGATATTGTCTTGTTGATTTGTTTCGTCATTAAGTCCGCCTTTTGCATTTTCTTGGTTTGCACGTTGCGCGTTGCAGAAAGGCAGGGGGGAAACTAGTTGTGCCGCTTGTACACGAAATTGAATCTTCAACTCTCTTACTATTTGACTTCATAGTATCCCCACCACAGACGACACTTTCCACAGATGCGGCTCGTTCGCTCCGATGCACAGGCGCATGCACTAGCTGATTTTGCAAAAGACCATCCGATGATGCGAACAAACCCACTCTGCTGGGCTGGGAATCTGCTATAGGAAATTGCATCAGTGCGACGTCATGGTGGGGCCAAAACTCTCCGCTACCATAATATAACACCAACGCGCCTGAACATACCCTTTTCCTTCCAGTATCACAATCACAACTTCAATCGCATTTTCAACATTAAATCCAATCTCGCAGCACTTCCCACTTCTTTTCCATACCAATAAAGTAAGTATTGACTTGTGTGGCGGGCGGTAGAATGCTTCAAGACGCAAGACGCGTGCCCCATATACATGTTTTGGCAGTTCTGAATGCTAACATGTTTAGCACACAACCACAGCCAAAATGGTCTCTTCTCAGCAAGGTTACGCCGACACCACCGTCGACATGAAGGGCAACACCCAGGCCGTCAACGAGGCCCAGTCCAACCTCCCTCTTCCCGACCAGCCCCCAGTTGCCTCCGACTTCAACTCCTCCGATGCTAGGACCGTCAACGTCGGCTCCGGCGGCCAGGAGGGCAGCTTCTCCTCTGGTGGCGGAGCTATTCGCGAACCTGCTGTTGGTGCTGGTGGTGTTTCAGGCCGTGAGGCCAAGGACGGTCTCGATGGTATTCCCAACGACGCTGTCGCTCGTGAGGCCAAGGATCACTCTGGCCTTGCGAACACAACTGGCAAGGACTACGGATACCCATCAAAGAACGACCCCAGCTCTGGTCTCAAGCAGTAGAATATTACTAAAAAAAAGGCGGAAAATTAAGATACCCGAAATTATAGTCGGATTGAAGGATTTCGTTATTATGCAAGGCTACCGTCACTGCGTTCGGTTGGCCGGCTGCAAGAGCAGTATTGTAACGATATATGTATGAATTGAATGAGTAATGAAGCAAACTTGTGCCTCTATCGTGATACCTGTCCGGTCCGTGGTATTTCTATGTACGGTGAGAATATATGATGTGTGTCTGATCCGGTTGTACGGGATAGCTTATGTCGCGTGAATGTTAACGTAGCAGGACAATGGGAGCAAAGATGATAGATATGGCCCCACAGAGCCTCAACTATCGGCACATCCTCACCCCGATTGGAATTAGAATAGCAGGTCCCTACAAGATAACAGTGTAGCGCTTAACATTCTGAATTCGTCTTAGACACGGCATGTTTTCGTACTAACTATGCGTCCAAGGAGACTTGCCAAGACATGGCTATTCCCGACGCTCCAACCGTAGGGCATGCTTGCATCTTCAGTGTCCGTTGGAATCTGGTGGATCGATCACCGCGATCCAAGCCCATATCACACCACTACAAGTATGACCTGGAACATAGCGGAACTAGTAGTCCTGATTAGAGTAGAGCGCCTTTGACGTCACGCGTACGCCAACCTACGCCATATCAGATAAGTCACAATGATATATGAACATGTTGTCAAGTATTAAAGGCTGCTCGAATTTTCTCACACGTTCTTCCTATCATCTTCAACAATTAAGACACTTGCACTTCGCAGAACGATTTAAAGCATAACTCGATTTGTATCCATTCAGACAAATACAACTAACATGACTTCAGCCGGACAGAAGGTATGCTTTCCATATCCCCAAAGACTTGATTTGCACACCATGAATTTACCTTTTCGAATTTCATTTGGAACAATATCGCTGATTTCAGTCTGTAGGTCACGACCGACCCCCAGTCGAAAATCCCTATCAACGAGGCTGTCGGTACTGTAACATCCGACTCACTTGCCGGCGAGTCTCTCAAGAACCATGGTCACTTTGGTGAAGGCAACCCCAAGGCAGGAGTTACTGATCAGCCTTCTGCCTCAACGACCACGAACACGACCGACACTTCCAACGCCACCAAGCTCAACGCTGCCGTCAACGCTGAGGCACGAGATGCTCAAGAAGGATGGAACGAGG
Organism: Curvularia verruculosa; assembly: GCA_036172615.1. Lineage (NCBI taxonomy): Eukaryota > Fungi > Ascomycota > Dothideomycetes > Pleosporales > Pleosporaceae > Curvularia > Curvularia verruculosa. The sequence continues at coordinate 63,257 of JAWDHC010000144.1, read as the reverse complement.
AGAAGGCCATGAATGCAGGCAAAGGGCTGGGCAAGGAATCTGGTGTTGGTCCTACATACGCACCTCCTGGTAGCGCCTCAGGCGGCGCTGGTGGAGCGTCGAGTGTTACTGGTGCAGCACCTGTCGCTTTATCCGGCACATACGTTGATCCAAGCGTACTTAAGCCCAAGGGCACCAACCTGACAGAAGACCCCGAGTTGCATGGAGACCGCAAGTTTGGCGAGATTGGCACAGAGAACGACCCTGCTAGGGTAGCAGAGCGCAAGCTTCAAGGCGTAACCGCTGCGAGTGCTGCCGTGGAGTCCAAGACAGCACAGGGCGGCGACAGCAAGTTCAGCAACCTTGGGGACGTTAATGCTTAAGTTTGGTTAATGAGGATGCGACTGTAGCAGCATGTATGATGCACAGTAAACTCATAGTACAATAATGAATGAACATGATGACTGCTTCCTAGAGAGACGTGTACGAAATGGGACGCATCGACGTCGCGTGCTCGTGATGAGCCCAAAAAGCAAAGGGCAATTACTGTAATTAGCAGTTGGCGGGGGGGTCCCAAATGGGCCTCTTCCGCGGGCACGGACGCTGATCATTGCAGCAGTTCAAGGTGGCCTTTCGCGTCGCATCACCTCCATGTGTCAACGTCGCTCATTAGTCTACCCCCGCCTTTTGCTTTCTTCGCATTTTGCTTTCTAGTGAATGGCGATTGGGGCTGCAGTACCCTAGTACCACGACTGAGCGCCCAAAATGAACGGCTTCCGGGAACATGGACATGATGATGATGCGTTTGGGCCAGCCAAAGGAGGCATCGTGTCAAGTTTCGATGCTTTTCGTAAGTACTACTCTGTGTGCGCAAATTCAACGAGAGATCTGTACAGAGTGTGTGTGTGAGAGACCTGGGATTTGTGCGAAATCATACTCTGTGCAATGGTGATCGCTTGAATCTATGCGAACGGCTACTCACTTCAGCACGGTTAACTCGACTAACAAATAACTACAGCCAAAACTAAAAAGACATACCTTGTCCAGGGCCGCAATTCCTCCGCGTGGACGATAACTCTTATCATCACATGTATCTTTCTCACCTGGTCCGAGGTCGCGCGCTGGCATGCCGGTACAACGACACAGACCTTCTCCGTTGAGAAGGGTGTATCCCACGACATGCAAATAAACATCGACATGATTGTAGCCATGAAGTGTGGTGATCTTCATGTAAACATGCAGGACGCTGCAGGCGACCGAACCCTGGCGGGCGAACTCCTACGTAAAGACCCTACTTCGTGGTCGCAGTGGACTGGCAAGAACGCGGAAAAGGGTACGCACGAGCTGGGCAAGGATGAAAGGCCAACATGGGACGAATTTGGCGATGTGCATGAGCAATTGGTCAAAGCGACAAACAAAAAGTTCAGCAAGACACCGTGGGTGCGCGGTCCGACCGACAGTTGTAGAATCTACGGCAGTCTGGAAGGAAACAAGGTACAGGGTGACTTCCATATTACTGCCAGAGGGCATGGCTACATGGAGTTTGGCGAACACCTAGATCATTCGAGTACGTTAAACCACCCCAGAGCCATTTGGATTCTTGACTAACACAACAAACCAGCATTCAACTTCTCCCACATCATCCGCGAAATGTCCTTTGGGCCCTACTACCCATCCCTCAGTAATCCTCTCGACTCCACCATTGCCGTGACTCCCACGTCCGCCGACCATTTCTACAAGTTCCAATACTATCTCTCCATTGTCCCTACTATCTACACCGACGACCCCTCCCTCATGCCCCTTCTTGAAACCGCCGTTTCCACAAAGCACCACCCTTCCTCCAACATCTTCCACACCACGCGCGCTATCAAAACAAACCAGTACGCCGTCACCTCGCAGTCGCACAAGGTCGACGACAACTACGTCCCTGGTATCTTTGTCAAATTCGATATCGAGCCCATTATGCTGGCGATTGTCGAGGAGAGTAGAGGCTTTTGGAAACTTTTGGTTACTCTGGTTAATGTGGTTAGTGGTGTCATGGTTGCGGGTAGCTGGGGCTGGCAGATGTTTGACTGGGCGAGCGAGGTCATTGGCAAGAGGAAGCGGAGGGGTGATGGTGTGGGTGTGTTGGGCACCCCGTCGATGGAGAAGCAGAGCTGGGATTAAATTGGGTTTTGAGAAGGGAGGGGGAGAGTCTTTTTTTCTTGGAAACGAGAGTTGGGGCAATGGGCAGATGCATTTGTTTGGCGTTTGAGGTGCACTTTTTGATCATGTAGGTTTTGTACGGATAGGAAGTGCACAATATCTCGATTTTTTTTTCTTTTCGCAGTCTTTTCCTCGCTGTTCAGCCTTTTTTTTTCTCGAGATCATATATGCCGTCTAGTTGGTCGATTTGTACAGAAATTTGGCGGTGTGTCTGATCAGCTATACAATATGTGACACGAGAGCCTGCCTTGCGATGGGAAAGTCTGCAGTCACAAAGCTTGAATTATCTAAAAATAGAGAGTGATGGGCATTTGTAGTCACTGAGATTTGTGATTGATGAGGCCGGGGTTGTTAGTATGGAGCTCTTTCTAAATTGGAGGTTTATAGTCGTTAAACTCAACGCTTTCTGTAAAACTCCACTGTCCTCCAAATGACATTGCACCTCCCACCTCCTACTTCATGACCCAGTCCCTTTCTGTCTTCTGCGGCTCGACCACATCAACCTTACTGCCCACCCACTTTGCCTCCCGAAATGGCAATATCACCGCCAACACCTTGGACTTGACCAGACCCAGCGGCAGCGGGCCAAACAACCTACTATCCCTACTCCACTCCAGGTTATCCCCTTGGACCCAACAATGTCCCCCGGGCACACGAATCACCTCTTCTTTGACACTCGCCCACTTCCCATCTACATCATCAGCCTCGATATCCGTATCCCTACGTCCCGGCGTAATGACGCTAACAAAGTCACCAGGCATACCAATGACTCGCTTGCACCCATGCTCATGGGGAAACATGGGGTGCGTGTACGTTATTACGTCACCGACCTGTATCTTGCGACCGCGGCGATGAAGTGATGAATAGAGAATCCAAGGGTGGGAGGTGAAGGAATGAGGTATGGTAGGGATCATGGAGATTCCCGTGGTAGACCCCACGCCGCCGATGTAGGAGAAGAAGACGTGGCCGACGACGACGACTTTGGCAACAAGTAGGGCATTGCCTGGCCTTAGAGTTAGAACTGGATTCTTTCTGCGCGTAAGGGTGAGTTTGAACTTACGCGACCATGCTTGTGGGTTGAGGAAGGCGGGTGCGGACTTTCTATGAAAGCGGTGCATGGGGAACCATGGTGGCGGCATTACAAAGAGAAAGACTGGAGCGCGTATATCACCTAGGCATCTTTTGTCTCTTGGCGTTGCTTGGGCTTTCGCGTCCGCACAATTGACGGTGCGGCTATCTGTAAATCGTGCGAGTAGGTTGAGTTGCTAGAATGATGGCAGTGTGGAAGCCCACCAAAGCTGGACCATCTATCTCCGGCGCTAGGACATAAACTCCGCCAGAGGGTATCCCGCTTCACGAAGTTTGCGCGCACTCATATGTACGCGAAAAAGATGGCTAGGGTCACAGATGAAGTGGTGGGCTTGAAGAGTTCCGATCAGGCAAAGCTGAGGTGTGTACAACATGGCGTGTCTGACGATACGTGTTTTACTGATTTCTTCAGACCTGCTCCTACTGGCCTTGAAGGCGAAGGCTCGTTGCAAGATGCTGTAAGAGGTGCATCCTTTTTCTCCAATACTCTGCTACTAGTTTTTTGTTTTTTTTTTCTCTCGAATACACCGCCTCGATTCTTACTCAGTTGACAGATTTGATATTGTCTTATCATGACCTTAACCCTTCTACCATCGATATTCTCGAGGAAGAGCCATCATCACTACAGTTCATGCGACATGTTGCACGCAATCGCCCATTCGTGATTCGCAACGGGGCTTCAACGTTCCGTGCACGTAAGCAATGGAACGCCCAATACCTCCAAGAAGTAATGCGAGGCCAAACCGTGAATGTCGCCATTACGCCTCACGGAAACGCTGATTCAGTGGTCCACCTGCCCAGCGGCGGCTCTATCTTCGTCAAGCCATACGAAACCGAGCAGCCTTTCGACACTGTCCTGAACAAGATTCAACGTCAAGAAAAAGACCCATCCTACTCTGGCCTAACGCACTACGCTCAAACCCAAAATGACAACCTGCGAAATGAGTACGCGACTCTGTTCGCGGACGTACCAGCCTCCATTCCCTTTGCCCGCATTGCTCTCGAGAAAGAACCAGACGCAATCAACTTCTGGCTTGGGAACTCGCACTCGACCACCGCACTGCATAAAGATAACTACGAAAATATCTACGTTCAGGTCCTCGGCAAGAAACACTTTGTCCTACTCCCGCCGGTGGAAGCACCCTGTGTGAATGAAAAGTCCGTTCTCGCAGCTACTTACCAGCCCAGATCGACCATTGCTGGGCCCGGTTACGACGGGAAGGTCGATCTCGTCATGGCTGTCGACGAGCCAGAGGAATACGTCCCATTTGCGACTTGGGATCCTGATGCACCGCCCACGAGTCCTACGCCTTACTCGCAGTACTCGCAGCCCTTGCGTGTGACACTTGAAGAAGGTGACATGCTCTACCTTCCTGCTCTCTGGTATCATAAAGTAAGCCAGAGTTGCAATGAGGAGGGCATCTGCTGCGCGGTGAATTACTGGTACGATCTTGATTTCAGCGGAGGCTTCTGGAGTATGTCGAATTTTGTGAGGAGCACGGGGCTTTTGGCTGCAGGAGAGGAGACGGCGTAGCGAGCCTTAGATGACCTGGTATTGGGAGGAAACTTGGTTGGATTGTAGATGGTTCGAGATAGCTCTGTTGGCGTAACTGGCTTAGCAGGAACCATTCCGCTGAATGCTTAGAGAGTAATACAATGACTGGGATGACGCATTACCATCTGTCTGAGTTTGATCACAATACCACAGTCTTAGACCCTATATCTATCCACTCACCACTACAGCTATTTTATGGTATAAATGGAGAAAGACTATGAGCAAGGATCCCAAGTCTTCATGGCGATGAAAGGAATAAATTACGATTAAGGGTATCTCTAGTATCTATAGCATCGAATCTAACGCCATGGTGGACAGAATACCTACTAGCATCTATGTTTCTTTGCTAGTGCTTCATCTTGACTTTTATGTCGATCCCCCTCGCACTCTGCCACACGCTATCGCTGACCTTTACAGGCAACTTTCGTCCTTTGAGTCGTTGGTCGACCAGCCAGAGCCCCACAACAAATTCGTATCTGGTCAGCCTTCCAATTCCACGTCCGTCTACTAAGTCCCACACCTCCTCCAACACATGTGTCGGTAAGCGGCTCCTTGTCCAGATCTCCCTAACTACAAGGTTCAATACGTCGGCCGATGGATCATCGTCGGGTGGTGCACGAGGTGACGAGGGTATATGTAGACCTTTGTTTGCAGCCCAGACTCCCTCATAGCGCTTTCGCTCTCGATCTGTAATCTCGTCACGCCATCGCTTTCGATTGCCTTCATGATGCTTGTTTGGATGTTTTCTCCCTTTGATGCCCATGATTCGCGTGCCTTTCTTTTTGTACTTGTCAACCTTGTTATCTTCATCGTCTGACGATGGCTCTTTCCGCATGGTGGTTCGCATCTTCCCCATACTCTTTGGAGGAGAATTCTTCTGTGGAGAAGGAGACCGATGGAATGGCAGATGGTGGTGATGGTGCTGCTTGCGCGGTGGAAAGAGAGGCTCGACCGACATGGGACGCGGCGATGGGGAACCATTTCGAGAGTGTGAAGCTAACGCGGCGCCCATTATGGCACTCGAAAGAGACTCTCCCGTCATATGCTGTGTAATCTGTTTGACTGATTCGCGCTGGTAATTGTTGTGATACATCGAAGGTGAAGCACTCCCAGCACGAGATGCTGGTCGACGAGGAGGCGAAAGATTTGGTAGAGGAGATACTGATTTGAGGTTCTGGTTTCCTGAACGGGGTTTTATTTGTATTGGAGTTGTCGGCTGAAGCTTCTGCGAAGCTGGTATGGCTTCCGGTTTCCGGGCAGTCGCCCTACGAGGTGGAGGCACGGCCGGTTTAGATTTCACTTCAGCCTCCTCCTCCTGTTCTTCTTTAGCAGATTTAAAGGACGATGGCGTGGAAGGTGCTTTGGAACTCTCTATGGATGTCGACGTTCTCCTTCTCTGCCTTGGAGTCGACACTGACATGTCCTGGGACGTTGGCCGTGTCTGACGAGAACTCCTTTGAGATGACGGCTTTGGCGATGGCAAATTCGTCGTCGTCAGAGCTGCCAACTCGACCGGCTTCGGCTTGATCGCGGGAGACTTCAGGGGGTCATTCTTAGGTGTATTAAAGTATGCTTTGTCATCGGTGCCATCGTTGTATCGTGGGGGCAGCTGGATCTGGTGCTTCGGCTTCGGTTTGACAGGTGGAGGTGTATGCGTCCTCTTTCTTTGCAAGGGAACGTCTTCTGGATCGGGCGGTAATGGAAAGGCCCGTTGCGGTTTCGGGGATCGGACAGGGGGCGGGGAACTTCGAGTGATGTGCAAAGGCGCCGACGTATGATCAGCTGGAGTTGTAGGCCTGCGTTGCTCAAACATCTGCACTAGCGTATTTGTGGGCGGGATGGGAGTATCGTCGGTGGGCTTGTCGTTTAACCCTCGCCGTTGGACATGGCTGGCGATTGATTGCGACTCAAGACTGTCCCTTCGTTTCCGCGCTTGCTGACCAGACCTCGTAGACTCAAGCCTTGCGAGCATGTTGCCTACACTACCAGAGGGAGGCAGGACATCCCTCTCATTTGGCTCTTGCTCGTTCATGACAGGCGCAGGCTGAAGTCTCGGCTGGGGTATAGGCCTCAGAGGGCTGTGTCGGGCAGCGGCCAGTCTTGCCGCAATATTAGATGGTGAGGGCACACGGTCAGCGTCGTCGCCATGCACACTCAGCGACGTGGTGCTAGTTGTGTTGGAAATGATTGGTCTGCTGACGCCTCCAGATCCGCCGGTATGGTCTCGTTGTAGAGCTGCCGGGCTGCCAGTTCCAACCCTTGTGGCTGCCAGCAAAGCTGCATTGTCTCCTCCGGTATAGGTTTTGGTGACGGGTTTTGGTTTCGGGGAAGGCTTGGAGAAGGCTTTCGAGGCTCCCTGCAAGGCAGCGTTGCGGACGTTGTGCTGCACATCACCGGCTGGCTGCGGGACCCAGCCCTGGTTGCGTGTAGAGTTCATTTACGGTCCATCGGGTTGGTCAGCACGATGACGTAGACAAGGGGTCCAAAGACTATCGGTTCCGAGGGGTTAATAGCGGCTATGCGGCATAGAGGGAAGAAGAAGAAAAGAGTAGGCCGCTGAGAGCGAGCGGCAGAACCACAACTCCAGCTTCTAAGATTAGCATCGTCAGCCTTATGACAGTATCCACCTGCGCATGGGTGGTGTCTGAAGTAGTGCGCTAGCCGCTTTCATGCCAAAGAACCACGTGAGCACGCGTGACGCTAAACGCGACCTTCCAGGCATCCACGGGACGATATACAAATAGTAGTGGCAGCCCGCCAGCCAGTTCTCTGCTCAATGTACACAAAATGGCCGAAGACACGCCCATGCAGGACGCAGACGCCATTAGGGAGAATGCTCTCATGTATGGTCACGATGACGAGCTTGACGAGAAATACCCTACGAGACCGTTGAATATACACAAAACACTTCCTTTCCATACGTTATTCACGGATCTTTTCCACCCTCTCATGGACATGCAAAAAAGGAAGCAAGCAGGAGGGTCCCGCCGGAAAATTGGACAGCACGGCCGCCCTAACCTGTCGCCCCACGAAGCCAAGCGGAACATTGTCGAAAGGTATATCACGAATTGGCGCAAGCAGGTAGGAAATGACTTCTATCCTGCAATGCGTCTCATTATTCCGGAAAAGGACCGTGATCGGGCTATGTATGGCCTGAAGGAGAAGACAATAGCAAAGGTCTTGATCAAGCTCACAAGAATCGGCAAGGACTCAGATGACGCCAAACACATGCTCAACTGGAAGCTGCCTGGTCAGCTGCAAAAAGCCTCAGCTTCAACTGCTGGTGACTTCGCTGGAAGATGCTACGAGATCCTTTCATCACGACAACTCAAGACGGATTATAGCGACATGAGTATTGCTGAAGTCAATAATGCTCTCGACAAGTTATCACAGGTGGGCACTGAAGAAGAGCAAGTCAAGATATTTCAAAGATTCTATCGGAGAATGAATGCCGAGGAAATGACATGGCTTATCCGTATGATTCTTCGCCAGATGAAAATTGGCGCGACGGAAAAGACCCTGCTTGACATCTGGCACCCAGACGCGGAAACTCTATTCAACGTGTCATCCAATCTCCGGCGCGTTTGTTGGGAGCTATTTGACCACAACATCCGCCTTGAAGACGAGAATACTGGCCTCAAACTGATGCAATGCTTCCAGCCGCAACTGGCTCAGTTCCAGGACAAAGTAGGATCCTTCGAAAAGTTAGTGAACAGATTCAAAGGAGATGTAGATGACGATACATTCTGGATTGAAGAGAAGCTTGATGGTGAGCGCATGCAACTGCATATGGTAGAAGATTCAGATGCACCGGGCGGAAAGCTATTTGGGTTCTGGTCAAGAAAGGCAAAAGACTACGCTTATCTGTATGGAAGACACTTCCACGGCGATGAAGCTGGAGCTCTCACTCGGTTCATAACCGAAGCGTTCGGGCAGAACGTGAGAAATATTATCCTTGATGGTGAAATGATTACTTGGGATATGGAAACCGATCATATTGTTGGTTTTGGTACTCTCAAGACTGCAGCGCTATCTGAGAAAGAAAACAAAACCAACCAAGCGACTGGACAGCGACCGGTATTTCGAGTGTTCGATTGCCTGTATCTGAACGATACATTACTCACCCAATATACACTGCGCGATCGCCGTCGTGCTTTGGAATCCGCTGTCAAAGGTGTGCATCGCAGGTTGGAAGTGCATCCATACATTGAGGCACGTTCCTATACTGAAATTGAGCCAGCCCTGCGCAAGGTAGTTGCCGAATCGTCCGAGGGCCTGGTATTAAAAAACCCCCGTTCAATGTACCATCTGAACCAACGGAACAATGACTGGATGAAGGTGAAGCCAGAGTACATGTCCGAATTCGGAGAGTCACTGGACTGCATTGTCGTTGGCGGGTACTTTGGCTCCGGACACCGCGGTGGCGCTCATTCCTCATTCCTTTGTGCGTTGCTTACAAACAAGACCGCAAGCCCAGGCGAATCCAAACGCGAGCATTGTTGGTCATTCTTTAAAGTCGGTGGTGGGTTTAGTCGTGATGATTATGCTGCCATTCGAAGTCGAACAGAAGGCAAGTGGCATGATTGGGATCCTCGGCGACCACCACCCTTCATTGAGCTAGGCGGCCATGACCAGAATCGCCAGTACGAAAGGCCAGATCAATGGATCAGGCCAAGAGATTCTGTAGTACTGGAGTGTAAAGCTGCCAGTGTTGAAGGCAGCTACAAGTTTCGCTTTGCGTTGACACTCCGCTTTCCGCGCTTCAAGCAGCTTCGAGTAGACAAAAGCTGGGACCAGGCCCTCTCCGTGCAAGAATTCTTGGATGTCAAAACCAAAGCGGAATTCGAAAGATCCGAGAAAGAAAAGGAGTTCAGCATTGAACAGTCACGCCGAAAGAAGGCACGCACCTCAAAGAAGCCACTTGCAGTAATGGGTAGCGATACTGTGACGACGCCGTATGCAGGCCCCGAGACCAAAGTCTTCGATGGATTGAGCTTCTACATCATGACTGAGCAGATATACCCAGTGAAAAAGTCAAAAGCTGATCTAGAAGCGCTCATCAAAGCCAACGGCGGCAGAATTGTACAACGGGACTCCACGGACAAGAATCTCATCGTTGTCGCGGACAAAAGACTGATTAAAGTTGCTTCGCTCGAAAAGCGTGCTACCAACAATATTGTCAAACCAATCTGGATCCAGGACTGCATCACTCAAAACGAAGTAGACATCGGTGCAGTGCCATACCTGCTTCCTTTTGAACCGAATAGACACATGTTCTATCTCCACGACGACGATCAGTTTGAAGTTGAGAGCCACGTAGACAACAACGGCGATTCGTATACACGCGACATTGCGGACGTGGAGGAGATGAGGAAATTGCTACAAGGTGTGACGACGACAGAAAGCACTGCTGAGATTAAGGGAGAAGACTTTCTCGAACAGCTAGAAGGTGATGGCAGGTCTCTAGAGCAGATCAAAACTCACATGTTTCTCAGTGTCAAAGCTGTGTTTTTTGCTGATGTGGACAATGAAGCTTGGTCATGCAGGGCGCAATTGGCGAAGAATTATATTCGTTTTGGTGACGGGTTGATTGCTGGCGACGACGAGGAAGAGGGCGTTACACATATCATTGTACCCGATGAAAAGTTCTCTGCTAAAATAAAGAACCCAAGGATCTCTAGACTTGCACGAACGGTCGGCATAGCATGGGTAGAAAAGTGTTGGGAGGAAGGGACAAAGTTGGATGAAGAGAGGTTTCAGTGGGGGTAGAATGTCACCATGTGCAGCATGTTGTACCAACGATTTTTCGAATAAGCATGACGGTATTTATAATACCATAAGTTGCCTAAAGTTCTCAAAACGTGCTTCCTCTTGTCATTCTTCTCCGCCATCCTTGGTCTGTTAGCTGACCTTCTCCAGTCCCCACCCGTGATATCCTGAGCTCCTCCTTTGGCACCATCAATGCACTTCCACTTTGGGCCAAACGTTTCCGTAACTCGTCTTCTTCCAAGTACTCCGCTTCGGTACCAAGCTCTTGCCTGATGGCAGCGGAGTAGTCCATGATGCTGCGTAACAACCCCGGTCTTCGCCCACTCCTGTACATCTTCGAGCCTCTCAGTGTGTCAAACCACATGCCAGTCATGATGCATGCCCATATGAAGTTGAAGATTGATATCATGAAGAGGAAGATGTAGGAGAAGCCCCACTGGTATGTTTCGCTGGGTTTACAAGAGCCGTGGTCAAGCAAGTAAAAGGTGCTGTATACACCTCTCGGAGGATCCTCTAAAGCATATCCAGATTGAGCGCGTTCCCCCACTGGCGGTATTAGGTCTACAAATTCATGCCTGTAACTTGTGATGCTGAGGCTTGGGGCTTCCAGATTAATGGGTTCAGATTGCCCTTTCATGATCCAGTTGGAAGACATGGTCATATTCCTTAGATGAAAGTAGCCATTCGTCATGTTCCTTTGATCAGGGAGGATAGGACCATCTAGTACCAGTACGTCATTACCCTTGGTATCTTCAGGGAACTGCTTGAGGTCTTTGAAGAGTTAGTCGATGACAAAACGCTATATGTATAACCTACAAGTATCGACAGCGTCATTGAGATCATGATCCTTTTCTGTTATAACCAAGGGAGCACTGTAGCCTATTCTGTCCGCATCTTCAATGACGCATGTTACTCGCCTGATCTTATTCCAGTCGATGAGGTTGTGTTCATCATTCTCAATGTACAGCTCGTATGTCGTGATGTAACCGGTCATGGCAGCCATCAAAGTCGGAAAGGCCAACACATATAATGTTGATAGCAACATAGATAATATTGCAAGCCATCTGAAGAAGCGACCCCAGGATTTCTTACCAAAAGCCAAAAACTCTTTTCCAAGCACACCAAGCGTAGCCATGGTCGTTGTTTCGAATGCTACAGCGGCATAGAGTTTGTAGGATGTAAGATGCATCTCCATGTGATACACCAACCACTCATTGAAGACGCGGTAGTTGACCCAAGCTAGCAGTAGCTGGCCACCTCTGCCAATGATGAGATCCCAAGCAATGTCGATGACCTTTACCTGAGTGAAGGTGAAAGTTCCGAAGCTAAGGTTTGGCGTAAAGAAATACGAAGAATCCATGATACGCCATGTCGCGCCGGGCGATTCTTTCCAGAGGCCGTTGGGATAGCAATCTCGGCCTCTGATGTAGCTTTGGGATGCCATTTCTGCTACTGCTGCGAGGACTACAATGATAGCAAGCGCAATAGGAAGCGCAAGAATAATCAAGGTTATTCTCCAAGGAGCAGATGCCCATGTCATCCTGAAACTTCCTTCGCGATTCCCTATCTTTTGGTAGAGCAAAGCTGATTGGGATCCGCCGTCGAAACGTTGCATTTCCATCGACTGATCATGTTCTCCATTGGCGGTCTGACTGGAAATGGAGATGTGCGCAAATGGTCTCATATTGGAGGGGAAGGTAGTATGGGACGCATAACGAGCGCGCGAAGAATGTGTGTGCGCATTTAGAAATCACATCATTTGAGGCGTGCACTGCATTCAGGCGTCCAAGATCGACGTTGAACCTTCGGGATGTACGCAAGCCAAGAGGGGCGCAGCACTTGAACATTGCATATAGGTGCCAAAAACTGGCTGCAACGATCAAAAACATATCGTGATATGAAATTTGTTACCTGTTCGAGTTGCTATGATGATACTCAGTTGTGATAGGGCCGACTTGTTTGTGTAATAAACGCCAACTGCGCAACGGGCACTCGTACGGTGTGTATCCTTTTGGCGCAGCTCGATATGGCTAGACCAAATCATGTTAATCGTGTAACCAGATGTTGGTATATACCGTTAGACCTTTCAGACATCCTGATCGTAATACAAAGTAGTTCGTTCAATAACAGCGAGGTGGCACTTCGGAGTTGCAATCCATGTCGGGTAGGTTAATCTATATTAGCGCAACACCCCCGCGCCCAACCAGGGGCAGGCAACGGATCAAGCAACGCAATCGGTCGTGTTTACATGGGCTTCGATAAATTGATTCGTCCTACAAAGTGTATTTGCATGACCTGGGCGCACAGGTCTACCCCATTCAAGATCCAGCATGCGGAGAGGCGGCAATGCTGTCATCTTATTGATTGATGTTCCCCCTTCATCCTCCTATTTCGAACCCAGAATGACAAGAGCAGTTTGAATTCCATCTTCGCTGCCAATTCCTAATACACATGCAGTCAGATAAACCACGTCTGTAATGGCAGCCCTCTGCAACCTTCGAATCGCCTTATTAACCGGCCTGGCTATCACTCTCCTTGGCGCATTCTACGTCTACCAATCGCCCTTACCCCTGGAATTCAGTGCACCACGTCCTACCTCAAACAACGGCGTGCCTGGCTTTAACATATCGCTCAACCAAACATCTCAAGACCCACCTACTCTTGTTGTCATCCTGGGGAACTACCACTCAGATACATCTTACACGATACTTAAATGGGGCACGCCAATCGACCCATTCGCACTGGACACGGGTGTCTTCAGTATCACAGATGACGCCAGCAGCAAAGAGGTCGAGCAAGCTATATTGCATATTAATCGCAAGGTACCGCCGCCTCCGAACCATTTAATCACATTAGCGCCTGGTACGCAAGAAGAGATTGAGGTCGTTTTCAACAAGCCATGGATGCCGGCCCGCAAGCCTGCAAAGTACAAAGTCAGTGCGAAAGGTATGCTCAAGGGAGGCTGGGCAAAAACTGCAGACGAAGTCACAAAGACCGAATTGCTCTCGTACGCTGACAGTCCGCTGAGTGGAAAGAGATTTGTGACAAATGAAATCGTTATGGAGGTCCACTAGACAAAGAAGAGAAATACAAAAAAGCAAAGATACACTAATGTATGCTTGCACGCCAGTGGCGTCAGCTTGGTAATTCTTCAAATTGCCTGGTCCCAGTTTATCCTCAGCTTGCATCCTTCTCGAGTTTCAGCTTCGCTCCTTCCAAAGCCTCATGTTGCTTTTTCCTTCTTCTCCTTCTTTCGCCTCTCGGGTCATTCGGCTTTGGAGCTCATATCTTTTGCTATTGTTTTCGTGGCCATGTTTGTGGGGTCGTCGGTTCATGCGCCCATTACAGGATCTTACACTGCTTCAACGTCTGCCACAGATACTAAATCGCCCTTGAGATCAGTATGATGGCTCTCTACTTCCAACGCATTGGTTTTACTATTTACCTTCGTCGGCGTCTTCATACGCTCCGTCAACGAGCTTGTCGATGCACTCGAGAACGCAGTCTTTAGAGACACGTTTGATGATATACGCCTCATTTTGTCTGCTTTGAGTCCTGCTCTTGTAATGGTAAAAAGAAAATATGGAAAGACGTGAATATGAAAGGCCTGGCGACGATGTGGTAATGTCGGCGGTCTCACAGGCAAGCAGTTACGAAGCAAAGAGAGGACGCCGCTGTGAAAAGAGCAAGATATACAGAAGTTGGAAAAGAAGGTTTTAGGCGGAATAGCACGGAACCGGGTGTGTCAGGCGTTATCATACATAAAGAAATATGGTGATCGGCTGTTTCGAGTCAGTTGCTGATCCCTCAAATAAAGTTCAACATCAGCGGGAAGTTCCATGAGGGGAAGCGGCAGTATTGGCTAGCAGCCGCATGGGGGTGGGAAAGTAAGTTTTTGCCGTCTTACTTACATGCCATGTGCTCCCCCTTCCCCTTCGCCACTCCACTATTACATACACACATATACTACTGGGATCCTGGATACACCTTGTGTTACATTGCCCAGCAAGGTCCAGCTGGACATCTAAATCACGACACGCACATTTTGTGCCATATTGAGTGACTGTCTTATCATTACCTCCATCATCTTTGACCTGGTCCGTCTTTTGCAACATTTGTTTAGTAGTGATTTGGCTCTAGCGGGTTATCTCATTAAGGCCAAACTCACGTGATATGGGCGCAATCATGATATCGTGTGCGTACAACTCGGACAATGATCTGAGTCGTTTTTCTAAACTCCCATGGTAGTAAATTAGTTGCTCGAGCCCATCAATCTCGAATTCACATCGTACACTTTTGAAGCTTTGAGATATGAGTTTGGTGTATGTATTCTTGACTATCCGTCAATTACCAATTGGGTAAATATTCTTGAGTAAAGATGACTGTTGCTCGGCGACCCACAGTTCGTTTGTGAGAAAATGCCTCCGTCACAGGGGTAATCCCCAGAACCTCCTGCTTTCCAGAACATTGGCTTGGAAAGGCCGTTAGAGCAGTATTTGGTTAGTTCTATAGTGGCGTTATACCAAAATTGGACGAGGTACTAGCGCAAAATGTGTTTGTGCAACTTGGCAAGGATACTGATATCGAATGTGCAGTCTGTGGTGATGGAAAGAACCATATGTGAAGGTGGAAGAAGGTGCTGGGTAGCGCGTTTGATCATGTGCTAGTTTGCTCGTTTGCTGGCTCACAAATCCTGGGCGTTTGTATCTACATCGCACTCCTGCCTACCTTTCTACTATATATTACGTGCCTTATCTGCCGTGTACCTGTAATCACCCTTCCGCTAAATTCTTTTACTCAACTCTACTGTTCATATCCACTATACTTATGCCGTTCACACGTTTAGTATATACCCCATCTGGCCTTCAAGATTACAGCTACTCGTATACTAGATCCATTTCCAGTCAAGAGAACTTGGCTTCGCTCTTCTCCTAGAACTACAGACCCGAATGCATCATCGCTCACGATGTGGAAACGCTCTGATTAGCCGCAAGACGGATAGTGAGACCAAAGCTCTTTTAAGGCTCATACGTCCACTTTTAAGCCGTGCTTCCAGCCTTATCTTTACTTCGAAGATACGTCTAGGTTCGAATCTCTACCTAAATACTATACAGCCAAAAGATCCTGCAGAATCGATCCCCAACATTACAGCTAAAGGGACAAAACCAGGGAGGACCCAAGGAATTAAAATGCAAGAGCCTGAACACTGTCGAAAACGTTACTGCGCAAGACATCAAACGGCATACACTGATTTAAGCAAACTGAATCTTTCACGAACGAGTGACCTTCAAAGGTTGAAATTTCTGCAGCGGTGAGGGACTGAATCTACAAAGCGTTCTAGGAGTGCTGTGATTTCATGTCCCACATCGAAAAGTTTATATACAGAGTGGAGGAGGATCCAGGTTAGTCCCCTCCAGGAAACACACCTTCTCGATTTCGTTACTGCGACAGCTGTGCCTACACTTGGCACCCAGTGGAGTTCAAAAAGCCCCTACTCTCCCACTGAAATTGTCCAGCGAAGATGGTTCAGGGAGAATGTAACCGATGGATACCTGGATGACGGAATGTATTGGATGCAGGGTAAATGCATGGCCGTTTACACAGTCATAACACTTTCGAACCCGAAATGTTGATCGGAACACCGAGAGCACTCAAGAACAAGGCCCTAGAATCCACTGCCAGTCTTGTTCCAAGACCCATACCATCTTGGAGTATGCCAACGAACTGTTCGCAGCTCTGCGCTATAGAGACCGTATACACCACCACAACCATCGTTACAAAGCAGACATCTTGCGACAGCTTCACTCGAGAGTACACAAACCTGACGCAAGGCCGCTCATGGTCCCATAGAAGTTCATCTTGCGACAGTCTCTCAAAACGAGTTATCATGAACGACGATATAATCGCAGGAATATATGCTATATAACTCTCAGTGCCAACTCCGTATGGAATGTGGAGTACAACCACATGAAGGTGTTTACATCCCAACCGAACTTGAGGATGTGGCCCCAAGTCAGGGTGACTTCGAAGGGGTGTTTCTTTGCTGGGACGCTATGCGTTTCGCCCAGAGGGAAGCATATATATATATATATATTTGCCTGACAAGCTTGAGAGCATGGTGTTTGGGGACGTTGTTGAATGAGAAGTGAGACTTACGCAACCGGCGAGCGAAGGCGATTGAATGTGCTAGCAAAAAGGTTAGCAGCTAGTCATATTTATACTAGGTTTGAAGAAAATGTCCAGTATTTGATATGGTGGCAAGTACAGCGTAGCTCAATCTGATAAATAGCAGCGCTTTAATACTGTGTGGCTGTCGCATATCGAGTACTTTTGTCGAAACTAGTATGAACCACTCCTATTGTTGTATGTGCAAAAAGCCAGTTGGAAGTTGACAACTGTCATGTGATATCAATTTCCAAATGCCTACCGTCAATCATAGCCCAGAATTGTACGCAATCATTGCTTGCCAACTGCGTGTCTCTTTGTCCTTATCTTCTGAGACTGTCCAGCCGGGCTTGAAGATCATCATCGTCAGGGTCAGCCCCTCCTCCTCCCACAGCCTGTGCTACCCTAGTCTCTGGGACTGTGTTCTTTTGCAGACCACTGGGTGTTTCGCCGAGCTGTCAAACGTTAGCAAATGCGCTTGTGAATATGAAGCTCTACCTACAGCCTGTCCGAGATCAACGCCTATCTCATCCAAGACTTGGTTGACTACATCCTCGCTCTCTTCTTCGTCCTCCATGCCCGTGGCGTCGTCGATGGCGTCATCCATCATCTCTTGCCGCTGGTCCATGATGTCATTTTCTTTCTCGAATTCTATAGCGATACGTTGGAGAGCAGGTAGGTTCATCTGCCTGTTCATGCTTGCAAGCAATGCTGTGACATGTTAGATCTGGAACGGTACATGGAAGCATGCACTTACATGTCGCGCCCTTCATTGACTGCATCATCTGCTCGTTGCTGCGAACCGTCTGCCTGCAGTCAGCCCCACATCCCAATCCGACGTGCCATGTTTCGGTATACCTGGATCCTCAACGAGATGGCCTGCAGCTGCGTGCGCATCTGGTAAAACTTCTGGATATAGCTGGCGCAAGTGTCAGTTCAAAGCCCGCGATGCGACAAGCAGCGCAGCATACCGTCGTGTCCGCACCAGGTCCTTTGCCTGTATCCGCAAGGGGCCCATCTGCCCATTCTTTGCGCTCTTCTTGATGTCTGCTACCAGCTTCTTCTCCTGGTTCTCGAGCTTCACGCGCTCACGATCTAGCTCTCGCTGTGTCTTTTCGAGCGCGCGCTGATGTTTCCGCAGCCGCTCTGCGGGCGTCATGCGCTTTCCGAAGGCCCATTCTACGATCTATATTATCGGTCAGCCGAGCCGTTGTGGAGAGCCGCCTATACACACATTCATGGCGGCGACGGTGCGAAGCGGAGAAGCGCCGTTGGATGGCGTAGGTAGAGTTGAGGTGGGAGATTAGCGGGTAGGGCCTAACCGCTACTTGTTGCAGTCCAAGATACGATACAGCCGGCCGGTGGGCAGAGACAGTTTCGGCAGATGGTAGCCGGCAAATGTTTGGGCCTCTAGTGCTTGCCAAAAGTGCGTCGTCGTATGGGATCGTAGTGGGTAGTTGGTGTTCTGCCTGGCCTCGGAGCCGTTGGACTGTCACGCAGGTATGGCGATGCCGAGCCTTGGGGCGAGTTACATATCACATTTGCATCCTTGGACTCGTGTAGTCTACAAGACGCTATAATACAGACTTGTTTTTCTCGCCTTGGGTTCGCTGCTCGGTAATGCTTTCACATGCAATCCGTAGTATCGTGATCGGGTGCCGGCCGGTCGCGTAGTTGGCAGCATAGCCAATCCCTGCTCTGCTGTCGTGGTGGCGTGTGCACCACCAACTCTGACGTTCCATCTTTGCATATTCTTTTCCCTAGACCGCTCCCTCCCTTACGATATCACCTTGCCGTGTCCAACACGACATGCGCCCCTCCTTATAGCCTAACAAAACAACAGTCAATCACCTCGATGAGTCCAAAACGCCGCGGCGACCGCCCCTCCACGCCGGGAGAGTCCTCGAGCAGCCGCCAAGGTGCCTCCGACAACTTTGTCCCACGCCGAAATGTAGGACCCGGATACATGACCGTCGGTGGCGGCAACACAACCAGCGATGCCGCTGCCCGCCTCGTCTCCATGCTTGATGAAGACTCTGGATACGGCGGAAGTGTGCAGGATGGCGAAGGCTCCGGCATGAATTGGCGATCCAACATTGGCGAAGACCGTCCCTCACCTGTACCCATCCTTTCGGGTGGCTCCGCAAATGCTGAGCAAGAGAAACAGCGCAGTCATGTCCTGCAACTGCGATACAACCAAAACAAGAACGCCCTCGGACGCGCAATCCACGGTACAATTGAGGCCCTGAAAAGCTTTCAAGAAATGAACCTCAAGTGGCCCGCACACTACCCCTCCATCCAAGCCGCAGAAAAGCAAAAGGCGCACATTCGTAGCGACTCTCGGCCTGGACTGCACCATACCCAGTCTGCCATGGGCGACTTTGACCCCTCTTCGCGCTCGCCGGAACGCCCTCGGGGACCACGACGAGCTGGCACCACAATTGGAGACGACCCAGTCGCTGAGTCTAGTTCAGCTGCCGAGCACAAGCGCAAGGAGGAGCCTCGACTGGTGACACCCCAGCTCGCTCATGACTTCTCCGTGTTGAAGTTGGAACTGCGCATGGGGGGCCGAACACAGACGGACCTAGTCCACTCACTTGAAAAGAACTCTGTCGCTTCTCTCCTGGATGGCCAAATCCAGCAAAGCATAAAGCACTTATTTTCTCTCAAAGAGCGCATCGAAGACACTTCAAGCAAGGTCCTGGTGACTGGAGACTTGAACGCTGGAAAATCTACATTCTGCAACGCCTTGCTCCGACGAAAGGTGCTCCCCGAAGATCAGCAGCCTTGTACGAGCATATTCTGCGAAGTTCTCGACTTCAGAGAGAATGGTGGGGTTGAAGAGGTCCATGCGATCCCTATTGGATCCACTTACAACCGCAATGATGAGAGCACATACATTGTGTTTGACTTGAAGGACCTTGAAAAGATTGTAATCGACAACGATCACTTCTCACAGTGCAAGATTTACGTCAAAGACATCCGTGATGTGGATGAGTCCCTACTGAACAACGGAGTGGTCGACATTGCCCTCATCGATGCACCAGGACTGAACGCCGATTCCATCAAGACTACAGCAGTTTTTGCACGCCAAGAAGAGATCGATGTCGTTGTCTTTGTCGTTTCAGCGGCTAACCATTTCACCGAATCTGCAAAGAACTTTATCTTTACCGCGGCCCGCGAGAAGGCCTACATGTTCATGGTGGTGAACGGCTTTGACGCGATAAGAGATCAGAGGCGTTGCCAGGAAATGATTTTGAAGCAGGTCAACAGCCTCAGCCCAGCAACCTTCAAGGAATCTAGTGAATTGGTCCACTTTGTCTCGAGTAACGCAATCCCTATGGGCGCTGGCGGAGGTCCTCCAGATGACGACGGCGACGATGATCCATCAGGCAAGGGCAAGGGCAAAGAAGCAGAGAAGCTGCGTGACTTTGCCGACCTCGAGGCTTCGCTCAGACGTTTTGTGTTGGAAAAGAGGGCAAGGTCAAAGTTAGCACCAGCAAAGACTTACCTTCTCAACGTACTGGGAGACATGCACAACCTAGCTACTATCAACCGGGATGTCTCGCAGAATGAATTGGACCGCATAAAGAAGGAGATGGATGCACTCGAGCCAGAGTTTGAAGAGTCAAAGAAAGCACGAACAGAAGCTGGAGAAGCGGTAGATCGTATGGTGGAGGACACGACCTCGGAAGTCTACGGGCACACCCGTGACACTCTCAATGACTGTATTGCCAAGGTGGCAGAGCTAGACCTGGGCATCGAGTACCCAGGACTCTTTTCAGCCTACCAATATGCAGAGGACATCCGCGATTCCATGTTGCACGAGGTCACCGAAAGCGTCCGCCTATGTGAAGAGTACGCGCGAAACCAGGCTGTACAGGGCTACAACGGCATCAAGAACCTGGGTGTCTTGCATCTCGGCAACAACTTGTACGCTGATGTGATGTTCCGACCAGAGCGCATGTTCAGGAAGTCTGTACATGCTCTTGCCAGGCAAGTCGATATTGACATTGACCTGTGGGACTTTTTCGACATTGCAAGTCTCTGGGAGCGACAAGAGAAAGCTGCGGGGGCTGGTATGGCTATGACTGTCGCAGGTGTGGTTGGAGGCAGGCTAGTTGGCGGCGTTGGATGGGTGGATGGTGCTCTTGGTGCCGCCAAGATCATGGGCACAAGCAACATGAGGAGACTATTGATCCCAGGTCTCATCGCAGGAGGTAAGTGGTATCACAAAAGTGGAACCTGACTCATACTGATCTTTGCAGTCGCCCTCGGTATATCCTATGTTCTCGCATCTGTACCCAAGTCGCTTCCACATCGGCTCAGCGCCAAACTGTCTCAGCAGCTGTCAGCAATCGACTACACCCATTCCAATGCTCTTCGTATCAGCTCTGAGGTCCGACGCGCACTTAAAGGACCCGCCAATGATGTCCGCATCGGCCTGCAGAGGAACGTTGAGAAGCTCCAGCTTCAGAAGGAGGAGACAACTAAGGTCAAGGCGGAGACCGAAGTGGCTCGCAAATACTTCGGCAACCTCGTCCGCAGCAGCAACGATCTGCGCCAGACAGTCCAACGGGTTGACCTAGAGGCTGCAACGCCTGTCATTGGCGGCCAGATGCAGTAGGTTGATTAGTTCATGTCGTTATGTCCCTGGGAAGAATTATGGGTCACGCAGACGGAGCAACAAAAGCTTCTGAGCATGGAGGCGTTTGCAGGTGTTTAGTTGAGGTCATGATGAGATTATGATCGCTTTTCTGGTGTACATACAAATAAACAATACCCCTCTTTCCCCTTTACGCAACAATCAATAGAATTGCACTTTTACCCATTGTTTGCAAAAAGAGTCATTTTTATACAGTAGCAAGGAAACTGATGCCAAGCAGCCATGTGCAGTTGTAGGCGCTTGGGCACTTGCGACCCGATTCAGTAGGAAGGAGGAGAACGTCATGCTAGTGTCGTAGGTACACAACGCCTAGCCAACCTCGCCGCTCACCTTGCCATCTGACACCTGCCACTTCATGGCGCCCCATACACAGCCAAACTCACGCCGATGGAAGTAAGAAGGGATCCGCGATCGTTTCTTTTCTTCATAATTCTCCTTCTTCTCATCAACTCGCCCGAACCACAGCAGCCAACGTTCAATGCGCGCACACGGTTTCGCGAACTCATCGATCGCGAGTATTACCAGCTCGACCTATTGAACCGAACGCGGTTTGGCGATTTCGATGCGAAACATAATAGGTGGTTGAATGTTACCGGGCTGAGGGAGGAAGATGGCTTTGCATGGGAGCTCCTGGAGCCTGTGAGGCAGAAAGCCAAGGTGCAATCGGAGCAGATACTAGGGGAGAGATGGAAGACCATGCTAGATGGGCCACTTCAAGAGAGCGAACCTGTCATGCCCATATACAAAAACCTTTCTGGTTATGTGCAAGGCGAATGGGCGCGGTCATCTCTCAGTCGCATTCGTCATCCCAGTGACATGGGCAACGCCTCGACCAACCCCGATAATCCTTTTGGAAACATAGTTGAATTCGACAGGAATGTTACAGGAGCGGGAGGGCCGGTGCGCCTGCATATCACGGAGCTGGAAGACAAGATGCGACGAAACAAAAATCAGACTGTATCTGAGATTAGTGCAAAAGTAATCATCGGCGATAGAGACAGCTTCGGAGGAAACTGGTGGGAGTTTGCGGTCCATGGTGTCCACTTTTTGAAGAGCGGTACCGCTGTCTTGACTACTACCAGCGATCGGTTTGCAGGTATCTTCGCTCTACCCCATATGCAGATTTCACCGTATCTGTATGCCACGTCGCAGGAGTTTCTCAACTGGACCATCCACGAAACGATCGAGCGGCAAGAGAAGCGCACATATGTCCTGTGGAACCCGTGGACATCTACAGTCGATGGGACCAATGAGGGCTTCTTCCAGGGCCGCCATTGCGAGTTTGTGTTTTATCTCCAAGAGTTCCCGAGCCCGTACAACATCGACATGGACTGGCTTGAGCATGAGCTAAGATATCCGACTGGAGCTCCAATTCCGCGCCAAATGTCGCACACGATGTCCATGGTGGGCTTCTCCCCAGATTGCGGGCTTGTGATTGAGTCAAAGGGCCCTCCAAACTTTCCGCCCTCGGAAGCTATGCATCTGGTTGGCTCGAAGACGGAGGTGTTCAATACACGGGCCAGGCACAGCATCATTGCCTTTGCGATTAGTCTGGCGTGTCAGCTCTGGTTCACCATGAAGCAGATGAAAGAGACTGCAACACCATCGATGCGCAGCAGGGTTAGCTTCTACACGATCGCTATGATGGCTGTGGGAGATGGCTTCACATTTTTAATTCTCATTTTCATGTATCTTTTCCTAGGCACGGCGCAGCTAGCACTTTACAGCATCGCGTTCATAGCACTCTTTTCTGTGCTCATGCATCTCCGGTTCTTGATGGACATCTGGTCTGTTCAAGCTGCGGAGAGAGCTCGTCAAGAGCGACAACAAGCATCAACGGCTGCAACTCCAACGCCAGCGACGGCACCTCGCACTGCCGCGCCAGCAGCTCCTACCGAAGAAGGATTACCATTACCAGCTACTGCAGCTCGGCCACGCCCACCTACACCTATCATCATCGCACCAGACCAGGATGATCCTGATGAAGATGTTGATACTACTCCGAACAACACGACTGCAGCGGCTGCTGCTAATGCAAATGCAAATCCCAGGGCCGAACTTGGAACACTATACAGCCGCTTCTGCCTGATGTTGATCGTTCTCTTCTTCGTTACTATTCAATTTGCAGCGGCACGGACAACGTACCGGACCATCTACTTTGACGTTGTCTCATTTGTGTACCTGTCCTTCTGGGTACCACAGATTTACCGAAACACGATGCGGAACTGTCGACGAGCATTACGGTGGGACTACGTGGTAGGCACTAGTGTAGCACGAATTGCGCCCGTGGCCTATTTCTACATGAGAGAGGACAATGTACTGTTTGCGAGCACGGACTGGAAGGCCATGGGTGTGTTGGTGGGCTGGGTGTGGATGCAAGTAGTGCTGCTCGTAAGCCAGGAGATGCTAGGACCGAGATTCTTTGTCAAGGATGGATGGGCACCGCCGGCGTACGACTACCATCCGATCCTCCGTGAGGACGAGGAGGGGGCGACTATGCCTCTGAACATGACGACGTCGAGCGAGTCGCCGACGGTGCTAGATGCGTCTCCATCTGGGGGCAGCGCCGAAGGGGAGTCGACCAAGGCATCAGGCGAGTCCAAGTCCAAGGGCAAGAAAGTGTTCGACTGCAGCATTTGCGCCAACGACATTGAAGTGCCCGTGGTACCCGCAGGCGGAGATGAAAACAGCATGGCGGGCATGGGAGGCACGAGTATGATCTTACAGCGACGGCAGTACATGGTGACGCCGTGTCGGCATATTTTCCACAGTAGCTGTCTGGAGGGCTGGATGAGGTATCGGCTCATGTGTCCAAACTGCAGAGAGAGCCTGCCACCTCTGTAGCCTGGGAACCGAGTATAGGCATTGACAGCATGCTAGCATATATACAGTACTATAGGCTTAGGCCTATGTTTTGTCACTCAGACACTATGCAGTTTTCGCTCAGGACCGTGTGCAAAAAGTAACTAAGATTAATTGGGTGTCTTACTTCTGTCTTAACCTAATTACAGCCCTATATCGTATTGTATCTAGAAGTTTTTAGCTAATTCTAAGCGAAAACTATAACTAAAGCGTTGGAGTGACAAAACATGGGCCTGTGACTATAGTACAAAAGCGGATCATCACGTGATGTCAGTGTCTACACGGGGAGTGACGCATGATTCCGCGCGTCAAAAAGTGGGCTAGCGCATCATGTGTAGCGCCCCAGCTGGCCGCCTTTGTCCTGCCGAAACACTGCGTTACAGAACTCACGGCTACTCCAACTACTATATACATACATAGTATGTATGTACATACGTACAACCCTTGGGGGTCAGCGGCGAGCCAGCACCAAGTCGCTCCCTTGGTGCATCGAATCGTGTGTAGAATACTTCGAGTATCCAGTCATTGGGCGGGTTATTATTAGTCTCGGTACGCCACACTTAGGGCCCCTTAGACGGGCTGAGCTTGTCCGTGGCCCGCCTTGTGAACCCTGGTCTTTGCCGTGCATACGCAAACCTCAGCCTCTCCTTCACTCCACACTCGTTTCCTGCCGCTTGTCCACTGCACCGCCATATAACAACCGTGTCCGTTTCTTTCAAGCCTGGTCTCTACCTTTGTTTTCTGGTTTGCCCCACTCCTGGGCCCTTGTAAACAACTCTTCTGCATACATACCCAATTGTTTGCCTCGGTCGCCTTGGCCGCAGCTGCACCAGCCTTGCATCCTCGAACCCCGCCGCTTATTGTACTGCATGCTACATAGATAATCAGCGTCGCCAGCACCGCTTACGTCGAAAGAGCATACCTGGGAGTTAATCATCTGTGCATCCCAATCTACGGCTGCTCTCAAGGGCTCCTTTTCGAAGCCTTAAGATCCCGGCGTCTGCCCGCCATGGCGGCCAACGAATACTACAATAACAACAACGCCAACAATAACAGCACCCTATACGGCCAGCCACAAAACAGAAACGATGCGCCTCTCCCTTCACTGCCCGGCGACCATGCACAACCTCCAGTCTCGCCTGCGGGCTCGCCCTTCGACGACCGGCCTTATCCAGTCCATACACACAGCAGCGGAGCCATGAGTGGCTATCCCATTGACAACACCCACTCGAACACCTCATACCAGTCGCCTACCCAGTACAGCTCTACCGCACATCTCAACGACCCGTATGCGCGACAATCAGACCCATTTGCCGACCAAAATGCAATACCGCTACAGAACCAAAACAATCGCAACGATGGTACCCCTGCGCGATACGATGGCGACCCAGAATACTATGGTATGGGCGTAGAACCAGCAAGAAGGAAGAGTAAAAAGAAGAAGAAGAAGGGCCTGTTTAGCGGTAGGGTGACATGGGTCGTCTACCTCCTAACATTAGTGCAGCTTGCTGTATTTATCGGAGAGCTGATCAAGAATGGTGCGTATATACTGCGGCTTCAAGGCACAGCATGGGCTAACAAAACAACACAGGCATGCTAACCGGTTCGCCCATTCAAACCAAACCCAATTTCAACATCATGATTGGCCCCTCGCCTTACGTTCTCATCAACATGGGCGCTCGTTTCACTCCCTGTATGCACAACATCAAGAGAGTCATCGAGGCTAACCCTCCGGTGCTCCAATGGCCATGTCCTAACACGACGGTCATCACGCCAGACACACCACAGTGCTCTTTGACTGAGCTTTGCGGAATGGGTAGCGGTGTTCCCGACCAGACTGGAGTGACCGACTTTAAGGACAGGAGCCGCGAGCCCAACCAGTGGTGGCGCTTCATTACCCCAATATTTCTGCACGCAGGAGTCATCCATATTGGCTTCAACATGTTGCTGCAGTGGACGGTCGGCCGCGACATGGAAAAGGAAATTGGTCCTTTACGCTTCCTGCTCGTCTACTTCTCCGCCGGTATCTTCGGTTTTGTCCTCGGTGGCAACTATGCACCAGACGGCATCACATCAGTAGGCTGCTCAGGCTCTCTATTCGGCGTTCTCGCCCTCACCATGCTGGACCTGCTCTACAACTGGTCCACACGCCGCAGCCCCGTCAAAGACTTGCTCTTTCTCCTCCTCGACATGGCCATTGCCTTTGTCATCGGTCTGCTCCCTGGTCTAGACAACTTCTCGCACATTGGTGGTTTCCTGATGGGCCTCGTGCTGGGCATCTGCATCATCCACTCTCCCGAGGCACTGCGCCGCCGAACAGGCCAAAGCGAACCTCCTTACGCAACAGTAGACACGCAACCTTTGGCTCCCAAGGTCGAAGGCCCCACAGCAAAAGTCACTGCTTTCGCAAAGCAACCCATTGGCTTTTTCAAGGGACGAAAACCCCTCTGGTGGGTCTGGTGGCTTATCCGCGCCGGAAGTCTAGTAGCAGTATTCATAGGCTTTGTACTGCTGCTCAGAAACTTTTACGAGTGGAGAAATACGTGTAGTTGGTGTAAGCATTTGTCTTGCTTGGTAAGTTGCATTTCCTCCCTCCCTAAGCTGGCATTTAGCGACACGAACTCAAGCTAACATTGAAAAATAATAGCCTGTTACGGTCAACGGAGTCAACTGGTGCGATATGGGCAACCTGAATTTTACCACGAGTCCCAATCCTAATCGTAAGCGTGCGCTGCTAATGGGTGGTGCAAAGAATGTGGCTAGGATGGTGACTGGAAGGTTTGTTTAGGCAAGCGTTTGTTTCCATTGTTGTGCTTTTTTCTCTCACCGTTGTGTTTTTGTTATTCTTGTTGCGAGCAGAAAGTATAGAAAGACAGGCATTGATACCATTCACGGCATTGCATGTTTTTTTTTCGTGTTGGAGCAGGGAGTTGAGCCAAGGACGGACATGGGACTGCTTGCTATTGCATTAAATACAGAAAGGGAATAAGCTCAAAGAGCATCATTTGCTACTAGTTGTCTCCCTTTATAATAAGCTCACTTGAAATCAGTATTGGAACCACGGATTTCCCTTCGTGCTGCCGTGCAAGGACGCCTAGGTAGGGGGCCGTGTGAGATGACCGTTCAAGTACCCCCATGTTTCGTTAAACCCTCCCACATACGTACACCATCCCAAGCCCATGATGACTTTTGCACGACTATCCCTTTTCCCTATGCCTGCACACTCTTCACCATGCAGACTGTGGGAACCCACCAATCTGGACACGCGACTCAGCAGGAGCTGGAGCCCTCCAATCCGGGGGCGTAGTGACCGAGTATTCTAGGAAACTAGCGACGGGTGGCTTGTAAACCTCCATGTGGCCCGTCTGCTCATTGCGCAGTAGGACCGCCTTGCTGTCCGAGTGATCGGGGCGGACCTTTTCTTCGACGCTGAGGAAGCCGCCGGAGAGGCGGTCGAGAAAGAGATTGAAGTCTTCGGCTTGGTTGATCTGGCAGCGGCCGCCGACGGACTGGCAGTGCGCCATGAGGGCCGTGGCACTGTTGAAGTGCTTCATGCACCGCGGACATGACATGTGTGTGATGCGGTGTTCGCCTAGGATGTGCTTGCTCAGGTCGCCGGCACAGTCGAAGGTTTGTCTATGTGCCGTGTGTTAGAAAAGAAAGAGTTACTTCAGTCGCAAAAGGGTTTGGATCAAACTTACTCGCAGATAAAAGGACAGTGAAACTTGTTGAGAATGGTGTCGTAGAATTTGTAGGCGTTCCATTCGGCGCTCATAGGGTCCCAGAAGCGTGTGCGCAAAATGTTGATGCCGTGCTCTTGCTCCATGGCGTCGTCGTGGGCTGTGAGGGAGAACTCGTGGGATGGGGTGGTGCGCTTAGCATTGGGGAACAACATGACGGCAGACGATTTGCCATTACGGCCACCCCAAACTTTGCGTTCATGGGTAGTTGAAGTGGTGGTAGAGCCTTGGGACACGGATCCTTTCGTTGTGGAAGCTTCGGACCGGGTGTCGTCTCTGTCCGTGAGAGACAGGTTTTCCAAACTCAGTGTGGACTCAGTAGCACCCTTGTTTGTTTTGGCCAATTGGGATGGAAGCGGCGGATACGGGCCAAAAGTGGCTTTTGTGAGGGGCGTCTCTGGAGGCGTGTCTGGCTTGATAGCCTGGTAGTCGATCGCTTCCATCTCTGTGACGTCGCTCATAGAATCATCAAGCAACACGCCGCCCTCGGGTTCATGATCAATAGCCGCATGGAACTTGGAAGTCTTCTGTCTGAAACGCTCCAGTGCCGCGTTGGATTTCAAAAGCTCTGTAATGAGATTCTTGTGAACCATGTGTCCCTGGAATTGGGATGGCGAGATGACCTCACAGTGACCAAACTCCAGATGCTCGATGAACAAAGAGGCGCTGTAATAGAACTTGTGGCATCCGATACATGTGAGCTTTTGGTTGACTTTGTGCCTGAGCTCAATGTGGCGCTTCAGGCCAGACTGGCTCTTGAACTCGTCGCCGCATACGCGACATGCAAGGCCGTGCTCGTATGGGCGTGTAATCTTGTGCATCGCATAGTCCTCGAAAGAGTCAAAATCTTCGTCGCACTTGTGGCAATACTCGTGCTCGTCGGAGTGCTTCTTGTGGCCTTTCATTTGCTTCTCAGTATCAAAAGACATGTCACAGTCCTTGTACGTGCATTTGACACGGCGAATTGGCTCCAGCGAGGCTGGCATCTTGGTGTCTGTTTTCGAGACGACAGTGTAAGTATAAAGTTGAGCGGATAGTAGTGAAACTGCTTTACTTGATAGGCTTCTGTCGGTCTTTGATGTCCTCGGTGACGAGGGACTGTAGTGGATCAAGGACAGGAAAGTGGAGAGATAATAAAGTCGACCGCGATTGGCTGTGGTAGGAGACTGTGCAAGAAGAAGCTTAGGACTTGAATAATGCACAGCACGTGGAGCGGTCTTTCTTTTTTATGTAAGCATAGGTAGTGATCTAGTGAGGTGATTAATATGCGGTGACGCGAGGTGAGAGACGCACAAGGCAGGGACGATGAGGTTCCACGATTGAGGAAGCTGCAACCCAAGACAACAGCAAACGTTTCTCACATTGGCAATAAAGGATTGCATAGCAAGGAAAACATGCAAGCAAGTCTCTAGATTCAAATATAAAAAAAACACTAAAATAGTCATTCGAATCACTCAAAATCGTGAGTAAGGCAGCCTAAGTCATCGTTAGCCAGGCACCATCACCAGCGCGCTTGATACATGATGTATCTACGTACCACTTTCCCCTAAGGGTTATCTTGGCCCACTCGCCCTTTTCATCGGTTTCCTTTTCTACTTTTGTGCTGAAAGAGATGGCGCTCATGATGCCATCGCCAAACTTCTCGTGCATGACGGCTTTGTAAGCTTGACCATAGTTCTGGACAATCTCGTACAGGCGGTAGATAGTAGGGTCCTTGGGCGGCATATCGAGGGTGCTGCCACGGTTGGGAAATCCTCCTAGCTGCGACTCGAGCTTTCCAGCGTCAATCTCGAGTATCTCAGCAAGCTTCTGGACATCTTCGGGGGAAGCCATGGCCTGGCCATAGAAAAGAGCAGCGATTGCCACTTCATCACGCCCTACGTGCTTTGCAATTGCTTCGAAAGTCAGATTCTTCTTCTTCTTTGCCTCAAACAACGTCGGGGATGACGGAGGCAGGCGAGGGATGAGTTCCTCCTACAACCGTATGAGCATGGCTTGGCATCTTTTCCGAGCGTGTAGCAAAACATACATTCAAAGTAGCAACGGGATGCTGTGCCATGGTGTTTGGTGTTGAATGAAAGAAGCGGGAAGCAGTAAACGGGGCTACAGGCCGAACGGAAGTGAAGGCACGAGATGCCAATCTGGCAGAGACGGCGAGACGAGGGGAAAAGGCCATGATGATGTAAGAGCAGATCAGTGAGCAGCAGTAGCAGCAACAGTGTTAGAGGCGTTGTGTCACGGCTTAGAGAGAAGAGATAGGATAAGATGCTTCCGCTGCAGCATACTATAGTTGAAGGAAGCAGATATACAAGGGTAGTACGTCATACTTCGCAGCAACCATGACCAGACCATGATGATTACGCGAACTTGTGGGGTGCGTGGATAAGCTAAAACCTCCGAGATGCAATGGCCCTTGTTGTACTTGTTCAGCCTTGAACGTCCGAGGAAACGTTCTTTTGTTGGAGAAATCTGGAGTCTTGCTCAAGATGACGGCTATCCAAGAGCGAGGGGTGAGGGGTTAAGAGATTAGTGAGGGGCACCAGGGCGGACGCGGATACGGATACGCCGTCGTATGCATCATGTCGGCCCCCCTGCACCGGCGCCAACATGAACAAGCAAACGGACAATTGATTGGCCGTGGTTGTGCACTTCAGCTGGTCCATTCAGCTTGTCCATCCAGTCCAGCTTATCCACCTACGTAGTCGCCCAGACCCATGCTCACCCTCGATGCGCTAAGCCTGTGACGCGGGGCAGTTTGAGCACCTCAACCTCCATCTCTGCCATTTCTTACAGCATTGGCTACACACTCATTCTCATATCTTTACTGATTGGAACACACCTCGACCGCCTGTGGCATCTCCACCATGTCTCGCCGAGACGATGATTTGGCGTACGGCGACTACAATGAGGGGCAAGAGGGCGATCGCGGCCTCATAGGTGACATGGGCCGGCGTTTTGGCTTTGGCAAAAAAGAGGTCAGTACCAGCTTCTTCTCCCTCTGCCATGCTGTCACTGCATGCCTGATGTCCAGCAACCTGCTCCAATCCTAGGTCTGCTGCCCCACCATAATAGTCAAAGCGCCAGTCTGGCCTCGTCATTCACCAATCTTGCCTGTCTTCCTTGTCTAGTGTTCACCGCCTAGCGGCCGATCCAAACGCCTCGCAGGAAGCTTAGATCTTGAATGAAAACCCCCTCCTAACTTAGCATCCACAGAATACCCAGCCTCAATCCTCATCCTCCCAACAAGGCGGCGGTATGTCGTTCTTCAAGAAAATCCACGACCCGCTCCATGGCTTCGTCTCCGACTTGAAAGACGCCATTACTGGCGACGATGACAAGAACAACAATAACAATAACAATCAACAAAATCCTCAAGCCAGCTCGTACCAGCAAACAGGACAGCCTCAAGCTACCCAAGAGTACCATCAACAACATCGCTTCTCCAGCTTTGCCCCCGAACGACATGGCAACGAGACCAAGTGGTACGTGGACGGATGCTCGTACATGTACGCCGTCTCCATAGCTTTGGAGCGTGCCAAAGAGTCAATCTGGATCCTGGACTGGTGGCTCTCGCCAGAGCTCTATCTTCGCCGACCTCCTGCGAAGAATCAGCAGTATCGTGTCGACCGAATGCTGCACGCGGCCGCTGAACGTGGAGTCAAGGTTAACATCATTGTTTACAAGGAGGTTACCCAGGCCCTTACTCGTAAGTTACTAACTCCGCTGTTACCCAACTATCTTCATTCTCTTCTTCCGAGCTCGACGGACATCTTTACCAAAGCGCTTACGCGCGTCGGCCTCGATGTCATATTCAAATCTCTTGAAGAGTGGGAAAAGACAGATCCGCTGATTGCCCCACCCATTACAGTCTCTTCGTCTCACACAAAACACCACTTGGAAGATCTCCACCCCAACATTGGTGTCTTCCGACACCCTGATCACCTGCCTGACGCTGCTGTGCTGCAGTCGTCTTTCTTCGCCTCCATGAAGAACATGTCTTTTACTCCAGCATCACTCGCTCAGTTGCCAGGAGACGGCCTCAAGGCAATTTATGGTGCTCATGAGGGTACAGTCATGTACTGGGCACACCACGAAAAGCTCTGCTTGATCGACGGTCATATCGCGTTTATGGGAGGACTGGACCTGTGCTACGGTCGATGGGACACAAACCAGCACGCAATTGCCGATGCTCATCCCGGAAACATCGACAGGATCGTCTTCCCAGGCCAGGACTTTAACAATGCTCGAATGATGGGTAAGTTGGAATCTCATGCTACCGAGTTTGGTCATTGTTGTGTCGCTTGGCCGTCCAAGTTCTAATGCGCGAATCGTACTAACTTGAAAATAGACTTCCAGGACGTGTCTAACTGGGAAAACAACAAACTTGACAGGACTGAGAGCTCTCGCATGGGATGGTCCGATGTCGCCCTGTGCCTCTCTGGCCCAGTTGTTCAGGACCTTCGCACTCATTTCACGCAGCGCTGGAACTTCATCTATGATGAGAAATACAGCAAGAAAGCTACCCGATACTCCAGACTGCCCGATACCCACAGCGGTGCTCAGGAACAGCCAACGCAACAGCGAGGCTTTGAAGGAGAGGAAGGGGAGGGTGAACGGGGACTTTTCGGCCACGGTGGGTTACGCCAGAAGATGTATAGCAAGTTTGAACAGCATGGAGGGTATGGGCAAGAGCAAAGCTCGCACCATCAGCAGCAATACTCACACGCAGAGCATAACTCACAAAGGGGCAATGTCGACTGCCAAATCACGCGCAGTTCGGCCAAATGGAGCCACAACCTTATCAACACTGAGGTCAGTACAAACATGTATTAACACTGGAAAGGCATGAGTTGACAACTAGCTGCAGCATTCTATTCAAAATGCGTACTGCGAGATCATCCGCAACAGCAAGCACTTCATCTACATTGAGAATCAGTTTTTCATTACTGCTACCGGTGACCAACAGAAGCCCATCAAGAACCAAATTGGTGCGGCCATGGTTGAACGCATCATTCGCGCGGCCAGAAATGGCGAAAAATACAGGATGATCATTGCAATTCCTGCTGTACCGGCGTTCGCTGGCGACCTGAAGCTTGACGAAGCACTCGGTACCCGCGCCATCATGGAATGTGAGTACTCATGGACAGTCATTTTGACACTTATCATGGACTTGCTTTGCTGACCATATTGCGAACTCAGTCCAGTATGATTCCATCAACCGCGGCGGCCACTCGATCTATGAAGAGATTGCCAAGGCTGGAATCAACCCAATGGACTACATCCGGTTCTACAACCTTCGCAGCTACGACCGTATCAACTCTAGTCAGGTGATGCGCGAAGCAGAGCAGCGCAGTGGCGTTTCCTACACTCAAGCCCAACGGGGCTACGACGCTGCTCACGACAGTGCCCGTGACTACCAGGCTTATCGCCCCCCACCTACTCAAGAATATGGCGTATATGAAATGGACGCCTCGCAAAGCCAAGGCAGGCCAAGCGATTACGATCGTTACCAGCAGGAAGCGGTCAAGGTTGGTGGGCGACAAGGCCTAGGCGATGGACGATGGGACACTGTCAGCGAGTGTTACATGCTCGGAGGAGAAGACATCCGCAACGTGCCTTGGGAAGGTAGTCCCGAGGCTGAGATGGATGCCTTTGTGTCTGAAGAGCTGTACATCCACAGCAAGCTCCTGATTGCTGATGACCAGACTGTCATCTGTGGATCTGCGAACCTCAACGACCGCTCTCAGCTTGGCGATCACGACTCTGAAATTGCAATCATCATCCAGGATCCCAAGACAGTGGAATCTTACATGGACGGACAGCCATGGCGCGCATCCGAGTTTGCTGCGTCCCTTCGAAGGGAAATCTTCCGAAAGCATCTCGGTTTGCTCAAACCCCAAGACATGGAGCGACCCGATGCCAACTATGAGCCTGTTGGAATTCCCAACCAATACGATTGGGGATCACCAGAAGACCGTCAAGTGGCAGACCCCTTATCGGACGAGTTCTGGAACATGTGGAACTGGAGAGCCCACACCAACACGCAAGCTTTCGGCAAGGTGTTCCATCCTGTGCCCACGGACGAGGTCAAGAACTGGAAGCAGTATGACCAATACTACTCTCGCTTTTTCGGCCAGGACGAGAAGGCCAAGCAGGAGAAGAAGCCCTCATTGTACAAGTGGGGCCATGTTGTCGCCGAGAACTTTAGCCCTGGCGAGCAGGGTGTGCGTGAGGTCAAGGAGGTTCTCAGCAGTATCAAGGGCAACCTCGTCGAGATGCCATTGCTGTTCCTCAAAGAAGAAGACATTGCCAAGGAGGGCGTGGGACTCAATGCTCTTACAGAGGAGATTTACACCTAGGTTAGCGGATTGGATAGGACACTGTGAGATGTGTAGGTCAGTTTTTGGATAATTACAGGCCTATATTGCAATCAAATATGCAAGATGAGAGCGTCCGTTGCCAGCAGTTGTCGTTGTGCGATTTGTAGTGTAGATCGATGTGGATGCCCAAACTAGCGGCTTCCTGGACACTGGCGAGAACCTCGTAGCGGCGGGTGTCCAACGTTAGCGCTGATCACCCCTGGGTAAGCGTCGCGCATGTGAACAAATCCCCGGATTCGCGCAGCTCTTGTGCGCGGTATCTTGGGCGCACAACTCCAGCGGCGCAATGCCTCGACTAATGACAGCTCGCAATGCTGCAGTACTTATCAATGTAGTACTCCTCACTGCGCTCTTCGTGCATCTCAAGTACGAGCTCTGGGACAAGAGCACCGCTACGCCTGAACCAGCCAGTCTTACACACCTCCCTGACGAAATCTACGACGAACAACGAGCCAACGAGTTGTCGCACGAGCCCGAGGGAAAGCCCCTCCAAGCCAACGATGGTATCCAGGAACGAAGAACCGCCGTAGTCGTGGCCAGCCAGCGAGGGGAGAATGTAACGTGGCTCGACGAATACTTTCCGACATGGGAGAAGAATGTCTACAGAGTCGACGATGAGAAAGCGCCGCTTACAGTACCCCTAAACAAGGGGCGGGAAAGCATGGCATACTTGACGTGCGTGTGTTAAGAAAGACCTTTTGTCTCTACGCAACAGCCATGATCAATAGAAACTAACAATTGGTGTTGGTTTTTTTTTACAGCTACATTATCGACCATTACGAATCGCTTCCCGACAATGTCCTATTCATCCACCCGACCCGCTACCAATGGCACAACGACGACCCAGACTACGATGGCCTGCCCATGCTGCGCCACTTCCAACTCCCGTATCTCGAGAAAGAAGGCTACGTCAATATCCGCTGTGCTTGGTCAATGGGCTGTCCAAACGAGATCAAGCCATTGGCGGAAGCAGGCGAACACAGAGCGGCGGTACACGCTGGAGGCGACTACAAAAAGGCGTTTGAACACTTGTTTCCAGGCAAAGAGGTACCGGCGGTCGTGGGAGTGAGCTGCTGTGCGCAGTTTGCGGCGACGAAAGAGAAGATTAGGGAGAGGAAGAAGGAGGACTATGAGCGGTTTCGCAAGTGGCTTATGGATACAGAGCTCGACGATGCGATTAGTGGGAGGGTGTTCGAGTACTCCTGGCATAGTAAGTGGTCCTACTACTCTTGGTTGCGTGTATCTCGCAATTGCGTCTCTTTTTGCTTTTTTTTCAATGATGTCTTTGGGTCCATGTGCTAAATTGTGGGAAAACAGTGATCTTTGGCAAGCCTGCTGTACACTGTCCGGATGCAAAGACGTGCTATTGCAAAGTGTTTGGCATATGCAACTTGGCTTGTAAAGACATAGGAGACTGTGGCCGATTTATCCTGCCGCCCTACTCGGTTCTGCCCCAAGGTTGGCCATTTGTGGGGTGGGATGGTCAAAAACGTCAACGAGCTGGTTCTGAAGACTGAGCTGCAGTGACTGTCAATGCTCAGTTGTTGTGCAGAGCTATCGGTGGCTGGGCTGCAATGATTGTCAAATCTCCGTTACTATAGCCTTCCCCACCGTGGTTGGAAACAGCTGTCGATGATTTGAACAAGAGGAGGACCATACAGCAGAGCCTCATCCCTCCTATCATCACTTGCTGGACCCGCTAGCCGCTTAGCTTGATGCTAGAAACCAATACTTTCTACGAGAGTGTGCCCCATGTTGTCCTTGCATGCCACAGCATATGGTCACGACACTCAGGTTGCCAATCACTCCGACGCCAGGTCGCTGTAAGAGTAGGTCATATGAGCGGAAGGTTACAAAAAGCACAGTATGGAGGTACGAAGGCTGTTACTATCCTCCCCAAAAATCAACTAGTCTGTGGACACGTAGAGCAGATTTGCCTACCAGGTCCTCCCTACCATGTAGACGCTAACCACTTGGCCGACATGGCTCCATCTGAGCCTTTTCTTTTCCCGTAAAACAACCAACCAACCATGTCATGATGGGCTGGCACAGTAGTAGCTACACCGGCCCTTCTCTCGTAAGAGCCGCTTCAAAATATGTACAAGTCGCTAAGCAACACTTGGTGGCATGCCTCCATTGATTAAAAATGAGACTAATGGTTCTCTCGTATGCACCTAGCCTTTCGTTACACTCTTTGCACCTGCAGTCATTGCATGCGGAAACCTCGCCGTTTCCGCGCGCCCCCTACTACCAAGGCCACTGCACAAGCCAGACTAGTGGGGGATCGTAACACGGCCGTACCTCGCACCAGCCGTATCATGTGGCATGCGTCACGCCGGTCATAGGAATCAGGCTGAAGAAAAAAAAAAGATGAACGCATAGCCTCGTCGGTCTAACAAGGCTGAGAATGAAAAGAAAAAAAAAAGGCCTGGACGGGTCCTAGAGCCGCTTTGATTAAAAAGTTGGTAGGGTGATTAGAATACTCGTGTAGACAGAGGAGATAGAGCATATGGGGGGGGATAGATGGTGTGGAGGGGAAGGATTATCAAGGCGTCCCAAGAAATGCTAGCCGTTGGGGTTTGTACGACACAGGTGGCGGGGGAGGGGTGGGAGTTTTCCAGTGAGGAGGACCATGTACCTAAGTTTTTTGTGGCGCTCGCTAGGCTACTAGACCAAGGGATGCACATATGTAGTCTAAGTATGCAATGCACGTCCTTTTCTTGTTCTCGTGCTCTGCAGATTGCGGCTCAATGCTGGAGGATGCACGGCACCGCATGGTAAGCTGCTGCTACGTAGACTGCGTTTTGTGGTGGTGAAGAAGAAGAAGAAGAAGCAAGCACGTTACTGGAGCTTTTCTGTGTGC
This sequence comes from Curvularia verruculosa, assembly GCA_036172615.1. Classification (NCBI taxonomy): domain Eukaryota; kingdom Fungi; phylum Ascomycota; class Dothideomycetes; order Pleosporales; family Pleosporaceae; genus Curvularia; species Curvularia verruculosa. The sequence goes on along the minus strand of JAWDHC010000144.1, from coordinate 25,984 downwards.
TTGTCTCACGTCTGTCTTGCTATATCGATGAGAATAATCTCCCGGCACACGGCAGGTGCCCTCGTCGGCACATGGGCAGTTTGTGTGTGCATCGAGGCTCCTTTGGCTCAGCCTGATGCACGACGTGAGGGCCCGGGTTACAGATGAAGTGGGGTGGGGAGAAGGCGTGCGCTTACCGCTATCGCCAGAAAAGGGTTATTCCTAGTTGAGCATGCGGCTCTGCTGGTCGAGTGGAAAAGCACAGCGCCTTGTAGATGTATGTAAAAAGGCCGTGGTTGCTACGGAGTCCTGCCCTTACACCAGCTGTTTTATTTTTTTCATTTTTTCATTTGGATACACAAAAATATATATCGTCTTATCTTGCTTTTTGAAATTTTTTAACTTGCTCAGAAAAGAGAGGAAGAGTTGTTTCTATCCTCACTACCAACTCCTGCCTGAAAGAACCCGCTCCTGTGTGTATGTGTGTGTGTATATTTAGACCAAAGTTCTTCATTTATTTTTCTTCCAGGCGCCAGCAGTTCTATGAATCTTACTCTGGACCAAATCCCCTTCGATATCCTCTTCTGCATTGCTTCCAACCTGGGTCTCGAAGATATTGTCCATCTGGGCCAAACATGTCGCCAGCTGGGTGCTCTGCTGGACGAAAGGACAGTTTGCAGAAGCATTGTCGAAGTAAGCGCTACAATACATGACAGATACGAGAAAGCAGTGCTTACAGGGCAAATTGCTGACGCTATCTGCTGCAAAGATCGATTTCCCGTATACGGAAGAAGCGGGACTGGCGCGCGCCCGCAAGTTGACGTACAAGCAGGCTGTGGAAGCGATTTATGCACGAAGACACGCTTTGTCTACTGTGAGTCCTTTCTCAGCAAGCGTCTGGGGCTCTGGAAATGGCTTTGTCTATGGACAGGGCGTGCTGTGTGTGCTGCGAGGTCAGAAGGTACGGCTGTCAGATCTACGCTTACAGTCGCGTGACCTTCATCTCGACCTCGCGGCTATCGTTGAGCCTATGCTAGGGCTGTCTGTGTCATCATCACCTAGGGACTGGGACTTTGAGTTGCTCAACTATGCAGAAGGAATCCTCGCTGTCCATGTTACACGAGGCAATCCGGCAGATGGTGGTTACATTGTCGTCCTCAGTGTGGCACATGGACGATGTGATAACAGACGAGTAATTCAGGTAGTGCGGCTAACTTCGAGCTCGAAGCTTTTTGTCAGACACACTGTTGATTTTCTCTACTACGGTACGCACACAGGCAGAGGAAATGACGGCCACCACAAGTGGGAAATTGGTGGTACATGTCTGAACAAGAGGATGCGGTTACCGGATGGGACAAAACGGCTGCTACTAGACAACTTTCACGGATCCGATATTGGCTCTACCGTTGCGTTTGAGATCCACGACGGATACTTTTATGCAGTGTCGAATCAAGGTACCTTTGAGGTGGAGGAGATCGACTACACTTCTTTCTACCATGTTGTTCGCTTCCCAGTTGATTCACCGTTGGCAGCCAGTGTGGAAAAAGACGAGCGGCTTTATCGTCGACAACATAGACAGGGACCTATACACGACTCGTGGACAGATCTCACACTGCAGCGGGACGAGCGTACGAACGAGACAGTGATTGTCGAGTCACGGCGAGAATGGGCTGAAGCATCCTCCCGCCAATCCCGCACCTTCTACGTTACGAAACTAGAATTTGGCACTCAAAACAGTACAAGGGAGTTTGAAGATGAAGTTATGCTACCAGAAGACGATATATACCTTCCGGTAATTGACTCGTCCAATAAACCGCAATGGAAGCCCACGCCAGATCTCTTCAGCTGGAGCCAGCACACGGAGTTTTGCAGTACTGATCCTGCACCACGCTCCTTTATGCTTGCCAGAACAAAGTTTAGAGCATACAACTACGGGTGCACTACGTTTCTCGACTTGGTAGAGGACGAATCGTGCTGCAATGACGCCTCGAAGCCGCCATGTCTTAGGCTTCGAGTAGGATCGCGGCGCGAGATTGGTTTAGAAGATTCTCTGAGCGATCCCAAGGGAAAGACTCCTGTTTTTCACATGACGAGGTCGACCTTTGTAGATAGTGAGACGCGGTACCGGCAGTCACCAATTCGTATGTGGCCGCCCAGAGCATCTCGGTGCCCTTGTTCACAGCGTCTACACGACATACTGAACCCAGCGTTGTCGTCAAGTGAGGCATGGTATACAAGGAGCGTCACGGGTGTGCTTGATGATCAGCGCCTTGTCGTCATGGTCAAAGCAGGGCGTTCATATGGACCAGGCGATGACAAGAAATTAGGTACTGTTATCGTCGTAGACTTTAGTCGTTCAACGGACAACAGCACCAGCGCACAGTCGGTACCTCCTGGTCCGGCATGGCTAGCAAGAAGTGACGATAAAATCGAACGAGAGCCCAGCCTGGAGTGGAAATGGGCACCAGGGCTTGAAAGCCTGTGCAAGGCTGGAACGTGCGGACGAACGACTGTAGTGAACTGTGGGTCGTGAACGATGGGGGCGTGGGAATGAACGAGGTTTGAGGCTCAAGTGGTGCGCCTACGATGCATAAGGCTATACAAAAAGGCAGTCTTTTTGCCTGTTAAGATGTGCTGAGGCGCTGGTGCATACATATGCATCTATGTATGTGTATGCATGCATGCAGCTGAATCGTGGGCTGCAAGGCTCCTCTCCTGCTTCGTTCCTTAGCCCCAACGGTACCTCGCTGCATACGACAAGACCAAATAAATCCACTATATCTCTTATTGCGACACCGACCAGTGTATTCTTCCGTCATCGCTAAATATGGTCGTACACATGCAAGGCGAAGGAAGTGCTCTTGAAGTTGGCGCACTGTTTGACGTGTTTGCAGCGCCTATGACGCACGCCCAGTCTTTACCCCTATGCATCGATATAGTGATAGTCCGTGGATAGAACCAAGCAAGCTACACGGCTCGACTGGGCCGTGATTAGGCGGGCGCCATAGATTGTTCAATAGGGCATCGCTTCGTGGAGTGACACAGGCTGTGTTGTCAATGGTAAACTGGGACGGACGCCGACACACCTACGTCACTGCCTGCCCACCCGCCTTGATAACACACGAGCACGACCGCGTTTGATTCCACACAAACCCACCAAGCTTTACTTTTACCTTTTACATGAACAACCTTGTCCCTGAACAATTCAACCAGCACTAGTCGTAGTAACAATGGAGACGATTACCAATCTTGCTTCCACTGCCACCACGGCAGCCTCCAAGCTCATCTATGGTGACCAGACGCAGAACAACGAAACCGCTGGCAAGGAGCCAGTCTCAGGCGAGAAGGGCGCGGGCACTGCTACCGACCCTTACGACCAAGGCAATGCTGGTGAGCTTGAAATCCTTTCTCTTCTTGTCATGCAATACATGCTGAACCCGCGATGCAGCAACCCCTCTAGCTACAGCTGATAAGAGTGACTTCCTCCAATCCGCAAACAATGAGACGGCTGGCAAGGAACCTGTATCGGGAGTGCTGGGCAGTGGTACTGCTACCGAACCATTTGACCAGGGCAATAGTGGTGAGTCCTAGGCCTTGACCCGTTATCCCATACCATTCAGTGCTGACTTTACAAAGCCAACGCGACTGAGAAGGCAGCTGAGAAGACATCTGGCTCAGATGATTTCCTAAAGCTAGACCCAGTTCACCAAACTCAGGCCGAGACGAGCACCTCTGCCCCTACCACCAGCTCCGAGAGCAAGCAAGATACATCCAATGTTGGCATGCCCATTACGTCACTCGCCCCCGACACTGCTGTCATGAGCAGCGGAACCACATCCAACGCAACTGAGCCTACCGGTGTAACGGACAAGGTCTGGAAGGAGAACCCCCTAGACGATATCAGCCGTTCAGGCGCTCCTGGAGCTGGTCCTCAGGCCCCTAGCAATGTCACTCCTATGACTCCCGACACTGCAGCAAACACAACCACCAGCACTGACACTAAGACCGAGGCGGAGAAGGAGTCCGAGAAGCGTGATACTCCGTCATGGACAGACACTGGCGTCCCTTCGGACAGCACCAAGTATGAGCAGGATGTCGCCAAACAGAATGCAGCCTCCCCCAAGGAGTCCAAGAGTACGTCGACACAGAAAACCAGGCGTGTTCTGAGCAGTGCTGACAATGAAGCAGGTACGTTAGAGAAGGAAAGCAGTCGCAAGTCCGAGTCTCCTGAGGGCAGCGAGGAGAAGGGTGGCAAGATGTCGCACTTGAAGGAGAAGATGAAGAACAAGCTCCACATCGGCCACAAGGACAAATAAGCTCGGCGTGTAGGCCACTACAGGATTTGTTTGACCACAGACGAGATATGATACCACGGCGATAGAAGCCATACTTACGAAGAAAGTTTACTGTGATAACGTGTACTTCAGATAGTAATCTAATGGATTGAGCAAACCAAAAAAAAAGAAAGACCCACTTCCTTACGTATACTTCATGGCCCAATCATTGCAGCAGTTCAGCCTCGTGGCACTAAGTTAAGCTTAGCGAACCGTGTCGGCAATCTGACGCTGCATGCCAATAAGACTTCCGCCTCATCACACGCCTCACTTGCCACCTGGGCACATCACATTGACGCAGGTTCGGGAAACTGAACGGATTGGACCGGGGAAACTCTTATCACGCGACTTATCCATCTGCTGTAGTTCAGACCCTATCCGTTCTAGACCCTGCATTTGCAGACAAAGTAGGTTAACGGCCAGGCGCCTTTAGTCTAGTTGGTAAGCCGGCACTGTACCTGATCTACCTTTTGGACACGACATACGCTTCAAGGGATACGGACGTTCTCCGGCTACCCTGGTTCTTTTGTTTCTTTCGTCGACTTCGATTCCTATCTGGTTATATTACTGTTGCTGTTCATTCTTAGTCCTTTGGTTTCTGATACACCACTATACGCTTAACACTTTCATATCATGGGCAATATCGGAAATGAAAACGCTGTCCGCAACGCTAACAGGACAAATCATGATAGAACGACGCCAGAGAGCGATACGCGCATAGCGAGAGATTTGTCGAGTTCGCCTCATCGGAAAGGCTACATGGACGAAGCCAAGATGATGCGCAGAGCCGTGGGCAAGATCCCAAATGTGTGTATTGTTGGGGCGGGCGTGGCGGGCCTCAGATGTGCAGATGTCTTGTTGAAGCAGGGTGCAAAGGTTACGATAATTGAGGGGAGGATTAGGGTTGGTGGACGTGTGAGTACTCCCGAAAAACGCAAGGAGGTGGGTTAAGTGCTAAGAGAGTTTGTAGTTATGCCAGAGTAATGCCCTGGGTCACTTGGTCGATCTGTAAGTTCCTCCGCATTACTACCAAAGTTATTCTCTATGAGTAAAAAAAATACAAAACATCACATACTGACGGACTGGGGGGAAAAGCGGCCCGAACTGGATACATGGTACTGATGATAATCCCATCCTTGATCTCGCAAAGGAAACACAGACAGTAACTATGAACTGGGACGGCCGACAGGCTGTTTTTAACCGTGTGGGAAAAGCCATGCCTGATCAAGAAGCGGCTGAGAATACCGAGCATGTCTGGACCATTATCGAACAGGCTATGAAGTTTTCAAACGAAGAGTCGGCTACGATACCGGCGGAGAAGAGCTTATACGACTACTTCCAGGAGCGGGTTGCCGACATGTTTCCTGGCAATGAGGAGGCAGCAAAGACAAAACGACAGACGATTCTCGACATGGCTGAAATGTGGGGGGCGTTTGTTGGCTCCCCAATCCAGACACAAAGTCTAAAGTTCTTCTGGCTGGAAGAATGTATCGACGGCGAGAATCTATTTGTCGCATCCACGTATGACAAGATTCTAAGTAAGATTGCCCAGCCAGCAGTCCAAGGCGCCACTATCCTCTTCGAGCACAAGGTCAAGAATATTTCGTCCCATGAGACAGACGGTCAGGCAAGCGTTACTCTCGAACTCGAGGGTCGCCAAAGCATGACATTCGACGAAGTCGTCATGACGACGCCCTTGGGGTGGCTAAAACGCAACATGCCTTCTTTCACGCCGTCTCTGCCCACCCGATTCCAAAAAGCCGTTGAGAGCCTTGGCTACGGCCACCTGGACAAGGTCTACATTACTTTCCCCACTGCTTTTTGGAACACGACCTCATCACCCAGCAACTCAACGCCGACGCACCACCCAGGCTTCACCCACTGGATCCACCCCACCTACGCTCCCAGCACGAACCCTCAGGCCTGGAATCAGGAAATCGTCAACCTCGCCGCTCTTCCAGCATCAACCTCGCACCCCACCCTCCTCTTCTACATCTACGGCCCCACAAGCCAACACATTGCCTCGCTCCTCGCCTCGCTCCCATCATCCAAACACAAAGACGCTCTCACCACCTTCTTCATACCCTACTTCTCCCTTCTCCCCAACTACTCTGCCTCAAACCCAGAATGCCATCCCGCCGCCGTACTAGCGACTGCGTGGGCAAACGACGAGTTAGCAGGCTACGGTTCCTATTGTAATTTCCAGACTGGCCTCCAGAAAGGCGATGAGGATGTCGAGGTGCTGAGAAAGGGCTTGCCGGAGAGAGGCGTCTGGTTCGCGGGAGAGCATTGTGCGCCGTTTGTGGCGTTAGGTACCGTGACGGGTGCGTATTGGAGTGGCGAGGGGGCGGCGAGGAGGGTTGGCGAGGTGTGGGGGTTGGCGTGCGGAAGGGAAAGGGAAGCGGAAGGGGAAGGGGAAGAGGGGGAACGGGTAAGTAGGTAGTGATGGTAACAGTAGTAGTTGAGGTATAGAAGAGGGTTTGTTTTGGGTATGTTGGATTGTAGTGAGATGGAGGTAATGCATGTTTGCAACTTAGAAATGTCAGGATCATTGCCGTCATGTTGCTTTTGCTTTACACGTTGAGTAACGTCAGATGAACCGAGACAAAACAACAACATGGTGACCACAGAAAGTCACGAATCAGACTCATCTCGTGTTGGAAAAGATGATAATTTGCATATTCAAAGAATCGCTAACCACAAGGAAAAAGATTCACCCACAACCACCTAATCCTCCATTGCACTGACCCATAACCCCTTCGCTCATCTTGATCAGCGCATTGCCTTTATAGTGTCTCCGCTCCTTCCACAAAAAGGCCTGCAATAAACCCTTCCTAGTCCTTGTGCTCGGGATGATTTCTTCATAGTGTCACTACCCAACCGGCGGGCGGTTTAATCATCACATCGTTGCATTCTCTGTTCGTGTCGTGCAAGTGAGCTCAAGTGTAAAGCTGACAGGAGGTCGCGGCGGGCGTTGTTCTATTCGTCCTCCACGCCTTCAAGCAGTGTGTGCTCGAGCACGTCACTCAACGTAACGACACCCTTGAGTTTGCTGTTCTCGTCAATGACAATGAAGCGATGCACGCGAGATCGGCGGATCGTGTCGTAGATAGTTGACATGTTGTCGTTGAGCGAGCAGGTGAATATACCGGGGAAATCCTGCACAAGTCAGCACGGCAGTTGAATCGTTTTAACAACTGACTTACATCCGAACGCTTCAGCAGGGCATCGCCAACAGTCAGGTTCAGATCGTCGTACACACCGCCCTTGATGAGCGCTATGACATCCACAGCTTCAAACACGTTAAGCACCGTGCCTGTCACTGTCGTCAGCGATGTACTATCTCACTCACACGACTACCCTACCTGTTTTGTCTAGAATAGGCACGCTGGATATGCTCTTCTTGACAAGCATGTGTATGACGTCCATAACTGGCGTGTCCATAGATGCTGTTGCAAGATCATTATATGTGCCGACATTTAGCTCCCTGAGTGGCTTCCGTAGCTTTTGCGTCTCCTTGACGTTCACGGCGATAAACTTCAATATACGGTATTGGGTAATGACGCTGACGACCATGGTTCGGTGTGTTTCGTCATCGCTATCGACAATGGGTATACGCCGAGCGCGCGACTCGAGCATCTTTCGACATGCTTCGTACACAGGACGGTCTGGGTGGATGGAAATGGTCTCTATCGGCTTGACTCCGAGTGACCTCTCTATGTCTGTCCTTGTATCAGTACACGTTTGGGTATGTGCCTGGGTCAAGCTTCTTTTACCTCGCAAGCTGTTGAGGCGGAACTGATCTACTCGGGCCAGCGCGTCTGGGTTCTGCCAATAGTACTGAATGACGTTTATGTAGTCCGAAGTCGTGAGGAGGCCAGCGAAAGTGGATGACTTGGAGTCCCACAGCGGCGCTGAGACGATGCCTGCGAAACGGCGCTCAGTTCATGATAACTCGCTTGCACACGACACTTTTTTCACATGCTCACCATTCTGGTTCAGGATGTTCAGACTCTTCTTTACCAGCAGTGCGGTATCAAAAACGATCAGGCGGTAGCTAATAGGCAGCACGTCATAGCTCGTCCTCGCCTTGAGAAAAGCTCTGATAGTTCTCTAGCCGCTTGTCAGCCTGTCACCGCGACCTTTTTGTGCCCCAGCTGAGGATTGGCATACCAGGCCGTCCAGCTGCTCACGATCAATAGCCGAAAGCTGGCGAGGTTGTTCTTTTGGAGGCAGGGGGGCGCGAGACTGCTGGAGCAAATCCCTAGGTGTCACGAAAGCCGGTCGCGCATCGCTGCCGAGGGTGTTGGTCGTAGAGTCTGCCGCGTCGACGCCGGACATGGTTCTATGGCGATGCTCCTCGGAGCGGCATGGGACGTGTCACTCCAGTAGTAATGGGATCAGACAAGGTTACCGGGGGCACTGGGCTCATGGAACACAAGACCTCTGAAATGTCGTGGACGATGGCGGAGGTAGAGACGCCCCACGATCGTCACTAGCGTATCGTGGTCGTAGAAAGTCCATGCGCAAACATGCGGGGCAAATCAACGTGTTGCAACAAACATGGCACAACAAACATGGCACGAAGGTCAGAAATGCGATACAGAAGTCTTTACTTTTTTTGCTTGGTTTCAACTATAAAGCACTTGGTTCGGAGGTAGCGCTAACCCTAAAAAAATGCATACGGAGCAAGCGCAAGGTACCCATAAGCACATCGGGAAACTATGCGCCTCGCCCATTCGCGCATAACAAGACCCCAGCCATAAAATGCATCCAATAGACCCCGGGTCCGTCTTGACTATACGTCGTTTTTCCTGGCGGCTTTGGCAGCCTCGAGATTCAGCTCGGGGCCCGGCTCAGTCTCGGCTTCCTCCATGATAATCTCTTGTGCCGCATGTTCCACTGATGTTTCTGGCTCACCAATCGACTTTCTTGCTTGAGCTACAATCGAGTCTGCCTCGGTGATGCCGCCTTTTGCAGCAGCTTGTTCCTGGTCCAAACTTGCAGCCTCATTCTTCCGCTGGCGAAGGGCCTTGTTGTCAAATCGCACAACCATGCACGACAAGTTGTCGGTTGAGAAGCGTGCGAGAGCGTAGTCGACGAGTTTCTTCGAGGCTTCTTGAGGATCATGGATGTGGCGAACGAGATCAACTGCTTCTTGATCGGAGCAGACGTCCCAGAGCTATATATGTCAGCGAGTAAAACGGTTCAAGACAAGACTAAACTTACACCATCGCAGGCCAGAATAAGAAACTCGTCTTGGTCGGCCTGAATCACAGTTTCCGTAGTGTAGGGATGTCCAGTGACCAGGTCTTTCATGTATGCATCGCCCAGTGCTCGTGTGACAGCGAGGACGCCATTGACACGGTTGTTGAGTATCAACCCACCAGCGCTAGCTACACGACGTCCTTCATTCTCGTCGCTGCCCTTGTGGTCGTACGACAGGCGAAGAGCTCGACCGTTGCGACAAAGGACAATGCGCGCATCACCCACGTTCGCCGTGTACAAGACGCGCTGTCGACTAGCCTCACTCCGCAGTTTGGCTTCTACTTGCTCGGCTGCAGGTTCCGAAGTAGTAGTGGCAGCATCGCCTTCTTTGGCCTCGCCAGCCTCGCCAGCCTGCTTGACGGCTGAGACGGCCGCGGGTGCAAAGAGGACAGAGCCGGTCGACGAGTGTGCATTGGGGACTCTGTCCTCCCACCGCAGAACAGCAATGACGGCAGTACAGCCGCTGTTCTTCAAAGGAAGCTTCTCCAGCTGCTGGTCGACGACAGTAAAGGTCTGGTCGAGAAGTTCGGGTATGGGTGTGTTGGGGTTCTTTCGAATCGTCTCTTCCAGTATCAAATGAAGCTTCTTCCCACACCAGTCGGCGGCAAAAGTGCCCGCATGCCCGTCAAAAATGGCAAAGTAGCCATTGTCGCTCTCGACTACCGACTGCGCCAGAGGGTCAGACTGAACCGAACTTGCGTCCGAGACGGCGCGGGACTTGTCGTTTCCATATGAGGGGGCCGGGGTGCTCAGGAAGTTGTATAGATATGCATGTGTATCTTCCATGGTCCGCCTGCACTTCTTGTTCTTGTCCTCGGTGACGCCGACGCGGAACGTAGAGCGGGGCCCAGGAGCGGACTCGCCGGCCGAGTTGTTGAGCGAGCCCTGGGGTACGCTGAGGGCAGCGTCCGATTTGCCTAGTTTCTGCATTGGAGACTGGACAGTTTGCTTTTCGGGCGGGTGGGTGTGGGCGTTGGCAGCGGGGGCGGATGACGAAGTTGAGGTGGGAGAGGAGCCGCCAAAGTGCAGCGACTGCTTCGCGCTCGAGAACATATCGCGGGCACGCGACACGCCACTACTACGCCGTTTTCTCTCGGGTGGAGCAGCAGCGTCACTGGCCTTGCGATCGGTCGCAGCGGAGCCGTTGCTCGCGCCGTGTGTGTCGGTCGAGGAGGCGGCAGCCGGCCTGGGCGCGTCGCTGGCTGCAGGGGTGTCGATGGCGGAACCTTCATCGTCTTTTGCATTCCCGAACATCTTCGAGAGCAAGCCGCCCTGGGCGCTCCGGCGCCTGTTACCTGCCAGCTTGGGAGATTGCGGCGCTGCTTACGTACCGGGTGGCGGCGAAAGGGGGTGGGTTGCAGGTACAGAGAGAGAGGGAGAGAGAGGGGAGAGCGGGGAACGAGAAGCTGAGAAGCTGAGAAGGCCGAGGCGGGAGAAGCAACAATATGGGGGAAGAAGATATGTAGAGTATGCCAAGGGGAGGCGTTGGGGAAGAGAGCAAGAGAGTAGTGGTAGTAAAGTAAATGGGGCGTAGGTGTGATGACGTCGGGAGAGTGACGGCGGGGTGAGCAAGTGTGCAAGCAGCCGTAGTAGTGCCAATTGGCGGGCGAGCAAGGACGCTGGACGCTGGACGCTGGACGCCGGGAAAGGGACAACGACAGTGACAGCGCGTAGCAAACCGTGGCGGGTTGGGTGCAATGTCAGCAACAACAGGAGCGGCGGCAGAGCAGGTTACGATGCAGCGCACGACGATGACTATCTACTACTACACATGCCTTGGCCTGTGCCGTGCGTGCGTCGGCTGCGGTCCTCAGCCAGGTTATGTGATCGGCCGTCCATCCATTACCCAACCCGGTCGTCTGGCCGGACAAATACAGTCACAAGACTCTTCTTTTCCTGGGCCTCCAAGCCGCCTAAAAGAGATACCATTCACCTCCAGGATTCGCATCTCGGCCTACCATCAGCTACATCTAGGCTCCCTGCATGCACGCCGGCGCGCTGGGTGGACCCGGCTAGGATAGTGACTAAACTCTTACACATACATACTTATGAGCTGGCTCCACGTGGGCGGCGACTAGGGTTTGCTAAAACTAATACGTTTATGCTTTCTTCAACTAACTACGCTCCCCTGCAAACACAAGCACGACTATCTGACACGCCTGGGCCTCAGACATTTGGCCTTGGTTGACCAAACGACGAATATGCGCTGCAAATTCAGTCCTGAGCACCGCCGTCTCCTCGCTACCGTGACAAAACAATTCGGCCGAAACTCTTTCTACAACTTCAGTTGTTATGCGTCTGCCTGCTCTCTGCTTCTCAAGGCCTAGAACAACTCGTGCTCTGCATACGAGACGGCGTTGGGAGCTGTTCCAGCAAGACGGACCAGGCTGCCCATTTGGAGCCCACACCTCACGGTGCAGTGCCAGAATCTGGGCCTGACATTCATCGTTTCCATTCGTAGCCGCGTAAACCAGCGTCTCAAGGTACTCATCTAGCTTCGCCACATCAAGCTTCATCACAGCGTCTACAGGAAGAGAAAGGTCAGGTTTGATTCCCTTCGTGAAGATCAATTCACTTCTGGGGTACTGTTTTCTCTTGACAGGATGTGAGATGTGAACCATCGTTGGCGTCACTACTCTCATGGGTACAGCACTGGCCAAAGTAGCTTGTTCTGGCACTTCATCTCCAGGTATCCTGGCCAAAGCCACGTCTGGACAAGAAGTATCGATATGTCGGGCTGCATCGTGCAAAAGCTTTTCTGGCGATGCAACACTGCTGGTATCATCAGAGTATAGGTGTTCAAGAGACCAAGACGCTCTTACGTTTTTTGACTTCTTGGGTAGCTATCTCACCGTTAGTACCAGATTTCCAAAGTAGTCTGTTGTTCTCACTTACTAGAGCTGTAGTATCTTCGGATATGCATGATTCCGAGACTTTGTTCAAGGTGCAGGCGAGAGGCTGCAGGCACTGGCATCCATTGTGATGGACCCTAGCACGTAGACCTCCCTGATCCATATCTACCTCTGGAATATCGTGTTTTTAGTGCCGAACTTTACGGAGCTTGCGTGGACTATGCTTTCTGGTCGTGGTGGAGAATCTGGGTTGAAAGAGAGTCTTTAATGTATCCCTGAGGCCGCAGTACAACCCGTGTTTTTCTGGTTGCATGACTGATATAAAAAATCTTAGAATCAGAATATATTCTGTCATGTTTGGCGCTTAGTGATATACAATTTTCAAGTCCTGTCCATTCCAACATGTGTTTCTTGCTCTTCATTGTTTCATGTTCTTCATGACACAAAGCCTTTGTTGCAGGCATGAGCGCTGTTGAAAGCCTCAGTCGTCTTGTACAATAGCGTTGTCCTTATGACGCACCCCCATTGCCTCTCCCCTTGTACGAACAGTGTCAATGTACTTTTTTTTCAAATCATCTCCCGCTTCATGACGGAGTGCGGGGTTCACCAAACCATACTTTCCCACCAACACCATTAATCCCCTAAAAATCACACGACTCGGCAAGAACCTGTGCCAGCTCTTCCAACGCTTGTTGGTCTTCATTAGTGAAGCCATTGAGCTCCGCACAGTCAATGTCTATAATCGCTACAACCTAGGCGAATGTCAGCTTCCACATGCTCTATCATTTCCAACAACAACCTGAACATGCATAATGTATCGAGAGGAGAAAACAAGGGAAGAAATCAAAGATACTTACCTTTCCCTCCTTCACAATTGGAACTACAATCTCACTCTTACTCGCCCCATCACACGCAATGTGCCCAGGGAACTTTTCCACATCCTCAACCAGCTGCGTCTTTGCCTCCTTGGCCGCCGTGCCACAGACACCACGGCCAAAAGCAATGACCTGACACGCTACTTGGCCTTGGAACGGACCAAGAAGCAGTTGTGACGGGTTGGATGGGTCGGTGAAGTAGAAGCCCGCCCAGTTGACAGCCGACGACGGAGCCGGCAGGGAGTGGAGCGCATGCCAGAGAAGGGAAGCTGCGTTTGAAAAGTTGCTGTTTGTAAAGGAACACATGTCAGACGCTTTTTTTTTCATCTCTCTGCCGGAGTCTGCCACTTGGTGGCTGCATGGAGTAACTCACCACACCTATCATCATGTTAGCACCGACTCAACCCCCTCTCTTCCGTTTCGCCATTCGCAATATACGTACCCAATTCCGCTGCCCATCAAACAGCGCCCTCGCTTGCTCCAACACCTGTTCGTACACCTCCTTCTTGCTCATGCCCTCGGCAAAAGTAGATGAATCGGCGTGCACCTATTCGTCCATCCCATTAGCAACCATCCGACTCTCCCAACCCCTTACATGCAAGAGACATTGTCAAGCGTAGCGAAGAAAAAAAACACGTACCATGATGTCGGTATGCTAAGCTGTCAATAGCAACGTTCCAGACGTTATCTTCTTGCTTCTGTTTTTTCGTTTTACACAAATAACACTGTCAATCGCACACGATTAGGTTTACGTACTCTCGACACGCGATTGCCGATGCTTGCCGGGCAAGAAAGAGAGAAATAAAATAAACCCACACAGAAACGCGCACACACGCAAGCAAACAAACAAAACAATTTATCTTTAGGAGATTTCCGAGTGTTCGTTTTTTTTTCTTGTTTCTCTTTCAGCGGGCACGATGACTTTTTTTTTAAGCGGGAATTTTTTGTTTTGTTTTATTCATTTATTTTTCGGATTTCAAAGCCGTGAAAAAATAAACACACAGACACAGACACGCAATGATTAGCGAGGCGGGCGCCAAACTCAATAGATGACTGTTTGGCGCGGATAATGGATGCAGCTTTTTTGTTCGCTGAACAGGGTTTAGACTACAAAACGTGCGATCGCGTCATCGTTTCGGGGCGTCTCGGTCGGGAGGCGGGAAATTCCATACACAAGGTACTGTATTTATGTGCATACCTGGGTTTGAGACACGAGGTTCTCAATTGTAGCGTGGTGATGACTAGGATTGTGGTTTTGGAGTAGAATGGTGTCCAAAAAAGATGATGTTATATTACACATAGGTAACCTTTGTTCTGTAGAAGCAAGTCTATAATTGCTTCCAAACTCTCTGCAATGTAACTACCAACTTTCACGTCTCTTACCTCAGCATGTTTTTTTTAAAAGACAATCCCACGTGCAAAATCATCCCATCATAACCCAACTTCAAAATTCCCAGGGATAACCGTACAAATATCACCAGATACTCACCTATTCCCAGCCAGCAATACCCCTGTTCAAACCCTCCCCTTTCTTTGGGAGAACGAAGAAGAATTACTCAATCGAACCTTATCTTCTATCATCATTAGAAATGACATACCCCAAGAACATATACAAAATACCACACCCCAATGCTTCATGTGAATAAATTGGTCGGTTGGCGCAATGGTAGCGCGTGGCCCTCCTACTAAAGCGAATGCTTCTAAAGGCCAAGGTTGCGGGTTCGAGTCCCGTGCTGATCGCAGATGAGACGAAAGAATAGTTTCTACACTGAGTAGAAATCATGGTGTGGTGGAGAAGTAGATTTTTTTTGTGGTGGAGCAGTGAAAGGTCACGTGACATAGGACGAACATCTCACGTAAAGAGACTTGGCGTGGATATGCGAAGGGTCTTTGACTAGGAACAAATGCGTCTTTCCCTCTCTATACATAGTTTGTCAAGTCTGTAATACCTCTCAGTATATCTTGTCAACATGTCATCACCAAGAGTGCTATACATCATGCAAGAACCACGTCAAGTTGGAGAAATATTTCTTTTGAATAATTGAGATTACGCTCATCATTAACTCATACACGTCATGAACATATCCGCAGCTATATTACCGCGAAAAAGGACAAGACTACGGTATAGCCGTGCAAGAACCTAGGACCGGTGACGAGACAGTTGGAAAAAAAGTGAAGTAGAAGAAGAAAATGAACATCCCGTGCGCCACACACACCCAACCAAGTGTTCAAGCAGAGAGGGAGAGAATATCCCAAAAACCAATATGCCCTGTACACACTGGCAATCCAGAACGCCAACTCTCATTAAGAAAAAAAAGACATTTGCAGCGCCGAGCCCGACGGCATGCTGATGGACGAGGAATTGACTTGGACCGAAAACGAAGCGAACACAATCGTAACAAATGTCGTGTCCCAAGGCGCCATGCTAGAAACTCCGTGTAATAAAGATGGAGACTCAGAAGTTGAAATCCAGAAACGCTCCTTATGCTTTGCTTCGTGACATGGCATTGCCCACGCTGCCCACGCGACCGCTTGTTTTCCGCACACCAGACTTGGCGTCTGTGCTTCGCCGTGAAGGACTCGAACGGACCTTGGTCATGCTGATGCTGCCGTTGCCGCTCTTGTCCTTGGGCGTCTTTGGTCGCGCGCCGGCTGGGGCCGTATTCTCGAGGTCACTTTCTTCGCCATAGCCAAAGGAGGTATGTGTTACAGAAGTCTGGATGACCGATGTGGTGCTGAAGGCGCGGCGCTGCTTGTCCTTCAGGGTAGGCGAACGCGCGGGTGACCGCGACGATGTTCGCCGTGCGATCTGGCGGAGGTGGAACTCCTCATCTGACTCGCCGTCAAAGCGTGTAATCTCCGCCCTGACCTCTGTGTGCGACTTTGTGAACGGCTCGTTCTCGTTGATACGCTGAGGCGATTGTCGCGATCCATTGCCGTAAAGCTTGCTAGTCTTCCGCGGCTGACCGGGTGTCGGTGCTGGCAGATTGTCCTCTAGTACACCAATGTGTCCCGAATTGCTTCGCTCGTTCGACTCAATCTCGCCCAGGGCGGCCCGCTTCTGCGATCCATTGGGTGGGGTAAATGTTTGTCCGTTGCTAGCAAGGCGTTGCTTGTGTGGTGACTTTGTGGGCGTTGAGGGCACCATTTGAGCATACTTGGCCTTCATGGTGTCCTCGTACCACCACTCTCGGAAAGTGCCCTGGTTCAGGTGAAGCCAGTGCTGCTGTGGACCAACAACCATTCCTGGGCGCATGAAGCGCATGTAGGCAATGATCTCGTTGGCAGTAAAGCCGTGCTTGTAGATCAGATACGCTCCAATGAGACATCCAGTTCGGCCCAGACCAGCTTTGCAGTGAACAGCGATGCCTCGCTTTTGTACGGTAATCATCTCGTGCGCAAGGTTGACAAACTTGCGGACCAGTGATAGGGGCGGACATGTTCCATCGTCAAAGATCATGTTTAGATGCTGGATGCCCAGCTTGGTAAAGTACGAGGAAGAGTAAAGCTCCGAGTTGAGACGAACGACGAGACCGATGTTGCGCGCGCAAAAGTGCGAAAGCACGTTCTTGAAGGGGCTAGGAAGGTCGGATCTTTGAACCTCGGCGATATTGGAAGGAAGTGTCGCGTACATGGGCGAAGAGGTAGGAATCTCGTGTGTGGGCTTTTGCTGCGGCGAGGCAAATGCAAGGAAGTCGGGGGTGATCCAGTTGAAATCTCCCATGTCTACACGCTCGTACTTCTCATACCTGACTAGGTTAGCAATGATAAATAGAAGCAGGAACATGGCACGCACTCCTCCAAACTGAAGTCCTTGAGTCCACAGAGGCCTTCCTCCTTGGCCTTCCACACACCGTAGATGACGTCTTGGATGTTGAGGACATAGTCGGCCTGGCTGTAGCCGGCGTCGCGGAAGGGCATGCAAGGGGGATCCATCTGGGCAATGGGTGCAAGGGCAAGGTGAGGCGGCCATGACTGAATGAGGACCATGTAGCATGCCAGGATACAAGCAGCGTTTGCGCGACCTAGGCAAGTCAATAGGGGCGCGAAAGCGGCAATGTTGGAGTCATCTTACTCCGTGAGTCGGCGTTGCTCCAGAAAACCACTGCGCGGTCCTCGTTGGCGGGATCGCCTAGGACCTCGTGCAGCTGGACGGCGAATCGGTAGAGGTGACCGATGTGGAGCGGGCCAAAGTCGCCGTGGAAGGCGTTGTACAACAGCGTCTTGTCGATGCTGAAGTAGACGGGGGGGAGGGCCTTGGATGCAGAAACGGTGGGACCGCCATGTGCGCGCGATGAGCGCTTGGATGGCGACTGCGACTGTTTGGGGTAGGGGAAGGGCGTAGAGGCATCTGGAGCATACGTGTACGATGCCAGGTAGAGACGGTCCTGGATGTACTAGAGGGCGGATGGATCAGCACAGGTCGCAATGGTTGTTTGTTTTGGCGGTTGTTGTGCTCTCTCACCTCGATGACCTGGCCGTAGCTGGTCGTGGACGCGCGAGGCATCTTGGAGACTCGCTCGCGGGGGGAGGGCATGAAGTGGAAGCTGCGACTTTCAAAGTGCTTGTCTCTTCCGACTGGGGGAAGTGACGACCGACTGGGTACTGCGCACGAGGTGTTGAGACGAAAGCAGCGATGTCGGCAGCGCGACGCAGCTGAGGAGAGGAGGGGACGCGGGAGCGCGAGGATGTGGTAGAGAGGCTGGCGGCGTGGCGGCGGGCTGGCCGTCTGCTGTTCCTGCTGCGGTCTGGGTTAAGGAATAATTGTAAAGATGGCCGACGTGCGGGAGTGGTAGCAAGTTTAAGCAACAAGTCCATGTTGTTGTTGTTTACTGGTGCACGGGCCCGGCCACTAGCTCCACTCGCTGGTTTCGGGATGTCCACCAACACCATCACAACAACGCTGAGCCTAGGGGCCCAAGCGCCATCATAACAAGGCTCGAGCGGACGCCCTCCCCTACTGCGTATCCGCCGCAGGGCCCGTTGTTATGCTCCGGCTCATGCATTGCTCTGCTGTCCACTCGTAGCCTGCAGCTCGTGGGCCTCGGCCTTTGTCGTCTCTTGGGAAACCAACCACCATCTCTCCTCTGCCAGCACCTGTCGTTCTGTACGCATGATCTCTCAGGGTCCAGTGCCCTGCCGTAATTGCAGACATGCTGCCGCTGCCATAGTGATGGCAATCACAACAATGGTTTCCCGCATACCCAACCATCTTGGCTGGGAATAGCTGGACTGGCCTTAGGCCAATGGACTTGATTGCAGTTGCCAATGCGACTATTTGCAGACAAGACAAGCAAACTGCCGTTGTCAGGGGAGGTACACACATATTTGACATGTACATACGTGGTATCGATAAGGTGCTTAGTTGACAAAGGTCACGTGCACCCTGCATTCTTTGAGAGGAACATCGCCTGCCCATCCCTACCATACCATCCCCCCACACTCCATCTGAGCAACATCTACCGCACCCTGGCAAAAGGTCTTGCCTAGCGGAAATGATACGAAGAGGCAGAAACGAAGGGTGGCTCAAGCAGCCCATTGATGCGCTGCCTACCTGGGCCAATTTTCACGGCATCAGATTCAACAATGTCAGAATTGGACCCCTGTCTGGGTACGAGGAGAGAGGATCAACCGTCATCGCGGAGCACACCCTCCAAGGAAGCAATGTCGAGCCTCTCCTTGTAGTGCCCAAAGAATTGATTATCTCCCGTCAAAACATAGACCTTCTTGCTAAATCGGACCATCACTTGTCTCATCTTCTTGAAGCTCTTGGAGACTTCGGAAGGGTGCGTGACAAATTCTGCTGGCAAATCAACTACTTTTGATAGTAACGCTTCGCAGACAACACGAGGCGCTGTGCTCTCCTTCTTGCTTCTCCAGGCTACTATCTGCTGTCCCGATACAAATGATGTGGGTGTGCTAAACCCCCTCACAGAGTACATTAAGTTCCTCCCAGACGAGCTGCTCCCTACCTTTTGGACAGAGGAGGAGCGAGAGCTTTTGGTTGGAACAACGCTCAAGTCTGCAGTCAGCGCAAAGCTCAACAGTTTATTGCGCGAGTTTGAGAACCTGCGCACCGCTACAGAGTCTATCCCATGGTGCAAAAAGTACTGGTGGGACGAGAACACTGGAATGCTCACTTTCGACGATTGGATGCGCGTAGATGCCATGTACAGATCCCGAGCATTAGAGTTTCCGGGCACTGGCGATTGCATGATGCCTTGCATCGACATGGCCAACCACGCATCAGGCGATGCAACGGCTGCCTTGTATGAGACTGACAGTGATCGAAATGGCCTGCTGCTGCTCCGAGAGGGGAAGAGGGTTGAACAAGGCGGCGAAGTGACAATCACGTGCGTCACCTTGAGCAAATCAATCTGCTGTACTGACGATTGCAGGTACGGCGATGACAAGGGCGCATGTGAAAACATTTTTTCATACGGGTTCCTCGAAGATGGGATGACGTCTGCAAAAGTCCTGTTTCTGGACCTTGAGATTCCAGACGATGATCCCCTAAGACCTGCAAAAATGTACGTCTCAACTGAAGCGCCCGGCTTCCGAATCTTTGAAAAAGATGGCGCAGTAGATTGGGATGGAGACTTTATATGGCTCGTCGTAGTCAACGAAGAAGACGGATTGGATTTCAAAGTCAGACAAACCACTGACGGGAAGAGAGATATCCAGTGTTTCTGGAAAGAGGGTGAATTGAGTACTTCAACACTGCGCCATCACCTGGAAAAGGAAGAAACATGGGATGTTTTTCAATTGCGTGCGATAGTTCTCCTGCAGAACCGCGTTGATGCGCAGATCGAGATGCTCAAAGAGGCCAACGACGTCAAGCGCGAGGCTACTATTCGAGAAATGCCATGGCGACTGTCGGAGCGGCTCCGAAGCTTGGAGCTGGACCTGCTCCAGCGTGCCGCCGCTGCTTTTGACCAACAAGTAAGAAACGTTCTTTCTTCACGTCCGCTTCCCCTGCATGTTTGGAAGGGTCCATGAAACAGTATGGTTTGCTTGGAGCATGCAACCTTCACCGCTTTTTATTTTACAGAGTGCATGTTAGCACCATGTCGGCAACTTGCGCTTGGTCGGCCACACGTGGCGATCGCGTTCCTGCAGCTGCCCTGTGCAACCAGTGGTGACGGATACTGACACGAACTACAGAAAGCCAAATTGCTAGACTCGCCGATCGTCGTACACTACCTAGGCTTAGACGAGCAGCGAGATGAGGAGGGGGAAGAGGAGGATGATTTCTCTTAAGCACCCAGCAGCCGACCCCTATGCTACTCAATTTGTAGCATGCATGTATTCAGCAGCAGCAGAGTGGTCATTGTGAGATATGACCCAAAAGCAACCGCGTCTACCAAAGAACAGTGGAAGAAGTATAGTTTTTCTTTCTTTCTTTCTACCATGTATACCAGCCCTTTTGCTCCTCTTGGGCATATATTCCTCGGCAGTTTGTGCGTCGCTATTGATTGTTGTTGTAATGTCAGCGCTTGTACAGAGTGCATGTTAACACGCATACGGCACAGCTGGTAATATCACGCCATGTCGCATGTTGAGCAGAGATCAGCTGCTTGACACCAATCAATGCCATGTCCGAGTCTTCTCCACATGGCTAAGATAACTGATCGGCTGCATGGTTGGGGGGAGGCTTGACTGGAATGAGCCGCTTGCCACGTTGTGTACCCAGCAACGTTTTTCTGGAATGGTGCTAGGGTGAGTCAAGGCTAAGTTGATTTGCCTGGGTGAATTCCGAAGGCAGGCAACGCGCAGGGTAGATTGAGTAGGTGTATGCACCAAGCGGTCGTACGAGCAGCGAATGGGGCGGTGCTTTTTAGCGAGAAGCTTGTTGCGCTATACCTCACATTCTCGATTATAGCCAGTATGACGCGGGCCGAGGCCATGACAAGGCAGATGACTGGGAGAGGAAATGACGACTGCGCCAGGGGCTGTTGTTTTGGGGTGTTCTGAGACTGTAGCCCAAATGTTGTCGACTGTTATTGAAGCTGATCAGGCGTGCTACTGAGGGCCGCCGAGAACGGCCGTCGTAGTTCTGACGAGCTGCAGGCAACCCCGCACGAATGCAGCAAGTCAGGATTAAGGTTTAGGGTCCAGTCGAGGGCGAAAATGTATCGGCGAAAACACGCCCTGCTTGCCTGTGGCCTGATAGAATGGTGCCAGTGCCAGTGCCAGTGCCTTTCCGCCCCCGCCTTTGCCCACAAATTCCCCCGGATCCCGCTAGGCCAGGGTGGCATGTGGCTCCTTCCATACTACTTGTACATTTGCCTGCCCGCCCCGATTCTTCCGCCCACCTCTTAACCCCCCTCGTCAATCTGCGCATACGTCCACCTCGACTTTATCCGCCGGCTTCCGCTACACGGCAGCAAACAATATACCTCTTGCGAGGGCAACTCCTACGACAAAAACGACAAAAACGACAGGCCCGCCGATATTCTAAATTTTTCTTCTTGCAGCCTACGACTGCCGGAT
Organism: Curvularia verruculosa; assembly: GCA_036172615.1. NCBI lineage: Eukaryota > Fungi > Ascomycota > Dothideomycetes > Pleosporales > Pleosporaceae > Curvularia > Curvularia verruculosa. The sequence goes on along the minus strand of JAWDHC010000144.1, from coordinate 4,183 downwards.
GACAGAAGCCAACTCTACCCACTAGCGGATCGCCCATAGGGCCTTATCACGACATCCACAACACGCGACAGCAGAGCAACGCCGCCACCATGCCCGGAATTCTGCCTATGAAGGTCATCAAAGTCGGCTCTAGCTGTCAGAGTCGCATCGCCCAAGCCTGCGATCGTTGTCGCTCCAAGAAGATACGATGCGACGGTATCCGCCCTAGCTGCACCCAATGCACAAACGTCGGATTTGAGTGCAAGACGAGCGACAAGCTTAGCCGCCGCGCTTTTCCCAGAGGATACACGGAGTCGCTGGAAGAGCGTGTACGCGCCTTAGAGGCTGAAGTCCGCGAACTTAAAGAACTACTCGACGAAAAGGACGAGAAGATCGACATGCTATCGCGGATCCACTCGCATTCTCCCGCGTCCCAGGCTTCTGCAAAACGACCATCACCACATTCCCCGGCCTCTTCTGAGGGCCGTGGCGAGTCACAAGAGAAGGACGATACGTTCAAAGTGCAGCAGACGCCACACCTACTCGACGACCCCAATCATGATTCCTACTTTGTAGGCAATTCTGCCGGGCGAACACTTGTCGGTACGATACTCTTGCGTCCTCTCTCTTCAGTAGCATGGAATTTCTAACCCGTCGCAGAGGCCTTTAAACAAAAAGCACAAGAATCAGGCAGACTCTCAACCAATGTTGACTCAGGCGTCTTCTTTGGCGCAGGTGCAAAGCCAGCCTCAGTTCAGTCCAAACGAAATGTGTCCTTCAAGACTCCGCCTCGTTTAGTCTCAGACCAAATGATCAACATCTTCTTCCAGGAGTGGGCACCTTTGTTCCCAATTCTCCACCGCCCAACCTTCTTATCTCTATACGAGCAGTATGTTGCTAGTCCAGACACTATGACCGACAAAAAGTCCATCGCACAGCTCAACCTCGTATTCGGAATCGCTGCACTTTCCAGTGACGTACGTATCTATTCCTATCTCATGCTTGCCACAAGCTGACATTTCACAGCCTCGTGATGGCCAAGACGTTGATTCTTTTGAAGCCCAATGGCAGAGCGCACTTGACAGCTTCTTGATGGAGAATGATGTGGCAACCCTCCAGTGTCTTGTTCTTGCTCAGATCTTTTGCCTCCTGAGAGCAGACTACTCTCGCCTGCTCAAATACAAGGGCTTGGCTGTCGGCCTATCACAACGCCTTGGCTTGCATCAGTCCCAGAAGCGCTTCGCACTCGACGCACTGACGTGTGAAACACGCAAGAAGACCTTTTGGTCGCTCTACACCGTTGACTGGTAAGTATTGTGCGACCGAGTACCCGCTGCCACAGCGCTGATCCCCCTAATAGTCTTTCCGCCGCGCACATTGGTCTTTCAACGCTGATCCGCGAGGATGATGTGCACTGTGAGTATCCGGTCGACGCCGATGACGAATACGTTACGGAGAAGGGCTTCCTGCCGACCTTGCCCGGCGAATACACCAAACTTTCCAGTGCACTAGCGCTCTTCCGCCTATCGCGAATTCTGTCTAGAGTCCTTACGGAGCTGTATCCGGCATCTACATCACATGACATTTCTTTCCGCACTATTGCGACGCTGGCGGATGAGCTAGAGGATTGGCAAACCAATCTTGCGCCGCACCTCAAGCTCACGTTTGCCCAGGACAAGCCGAGTACCAACGTTACTAGTAGCCGCTCACCGATTTTGGTAAGTAGACTTCGTATGGCACTGCATGTTCACGTACTTACAGTACCAGTCTCTTGCCTACCACCACATCAGAGCTCTGTTGTACCGTCCTGCTGTTATTGCCAACCTTGGAGACAAGGCCTCGTCAGCTGTTGTAGCTGTTGGCGATGCCTGCAAGCATATTGTGCAAATCGTTGAGCTCCTTGACGAACGCAAACTCAGCTTCTCCTTCTGTCTCAACCGCAATGAAGTACTTGTGCAAGCTGGCTTTGGCCTGCTCTTCCAGACGCTCAGTCTTGCCCGCGAAGGCAAGCTCATGAAAGACAGCAATCGCCTTGTTTGCTCTGTCATGGACATGCTTGAGAACGGAAATGCTGCTGGCTACACAGAGTTCCGCCGCATAGGCTGTGGCATTGTGGCTGTACCACGTGCAGAGCAGATGCCAGCACCTCCTCTTTCGCGACACAACTCAGACCAAAATATGGGCGCGCCTCTGGATGCTTTCCGTGCAACACAAAAGTCGCTCAAGACTTTGGCAGCACGCTTCTCTCCGGGTGCCTTGAAGGCTGCTTGTGCCAACAGCCAGGAACCACGTCGTGCAACGCTTCCTGCCCTTTCGCCGCACGTAGGCTCTCACCCCAATCACTCTTCCACAAGTTTGTCATCAATACGATCGGAACCCCCGACCGCCCGCTCAGAGCCAACCTTGAGCCCGTTGTCTCACCGTGCATCCTTTTCGATGCCAAACAAGCGCCGCCCAAACCAAGCACCCAGTCAGCAGCAGCAACGCAACATTGACTACATGTCATTTCCCATTGATCCACTAGCCAGTTACACGGTCCCAAACAATAACCAAGCCGTCAAGTCTGAAGTTTCACCAGCAGACTGGGAGCGTCTTCTCTCATCGCTCGACAACGGCCAGACAAATATCTATGATACCATCTATGGCGGCCCACCAGCCGATGCTCTGCTCGATGTCACACCCTTATCTGCTACTACAGATAGCAACGCAACATGGTCACCAAACGTCTGGAATTGGAGCAGTTATGCCTCGGAGGCTCCGCCACCCCAAAGCGTGCTCAGCTTCAGTGACGAGAGCTTGACCAGCGGAGAAGACTTCAACAACCCTGGTTGCGACTATGGGTCTACGCCTGGCAGCGATCGATTGTACCCGGGCATCATGATCCCTGGTGATTATGAGGATGCTGCAAATCTCATTGGACTTGATGGCACCTACTGTGGATTGTAGGTGAGTGGGTGGGTGTAACGATATCATGACATGACGAGTATATATATGGGCGCTTTGCGTGCGTTGTATATAGTCCAAGTGTCTCAGATGACACTGGACTTGGTTTGCTGTTTTAATTTCGCCTTTTTTTTGTTTTGATTGTTTGAGATACCATGTCCTCTCTTTCCGCTGGAGCAAGAAAACCGCGATTCAAGGTATAAATGAGCTTTCAGTGTTTTTTTTTGACAGAATGTATGGATCAGTTCGTCATTGGGGTAAAGTGCAAGAATATTTCGTAATTTACTCTCTGTAGGAGGACTAGCATAGAGCATGGTTGTATATATATATTTCGGTCTTTCTATGCATCCCGGCCCTTGGTGTGTTTGAATTATATCGATGTTTGCAATCTAGTCCAGCCTTTTGCCTCTTTCGTGTACGTTGTACTTGACAAGGGTAGGTAAATATCCCAGCAAACACGGTTTCCATCTTACCCCCTCCTTGTTTTTTTCTTCTTTTTTTTTGCTCTCTGTCAAAAACTCAAAGTTTCATCTTGACATATGCTTCACGCGCTCGAAATAGATAGATAGAGAGAAGCACTCTAAACAACAGCCTAAATCCCCAACCTCTAGACGCACATGCACAAGAACCCTTGTCAATGGCTTCCCAAGCTACGCCAAGGGGATGTGTTTCCCTTCTCCCTCGCCTAGCCCTGTCGCGCCTCTCTCTTTCTACATCTACACCCACTACTCTACCCTCACACCTATACATACAACATTCATACACAGGGCACGAATTCAATCATCTCTACTTCCTTCCTTGCTTCCTATCTATCCCTTGATCCATGCATACATCCCTCTGCCCTCGGTAATCGTACTGCCCTTGCTCCTCGGACAAAAGGAAGAAAATGTCAAAAGCCTCAATCTTACATCCCTCCCCTTCCCCCTTGCTTAGCCACAGCCACGTTTCCCCACGCGCGCGTGTGTAGGTAGCTAGGTACTAGGATGAGAGATACATGGATGGGATGTGGCGTGCAGTAGTGTATGTACATGTGCATGTAGACGAAGTACAATATGTAGAAAGTGTACTGTACTAGTGTATGCGTGTTGGTGTTTTGGTTTGTTCGCGCCAAGTACATAAACAATTGCATATTTGTCTCATATAATTAGGTGGATGGGTGTTGGGGCTGTTTGCTAAGGGCCAAAAACAGAAAGATGAGCAAAAAAGAAAACCAAAAACATACGACAGCGGGGATTCGCCAGTGGTCACCCACCTGACTACT